>CAUZXS010003159.1:80000-120000 GCA_963585895.1 Sepioteuthis lessoniana
GTAAATAGTACCACACCGAGGTGTAGGAGAGGGCGCTACTCTATTCCCTGAATTGCTCCAGTTTACCCTTGATCCTTATTTATAGTACTGATTGTTAAGCAAGGCAGCATCAAGTACCATTTTTTGAGTCTTTGGTATGACTCGACCTGGGATTGAACCCTGGTCTCCCGGTCTATTGGCGAACACTCTACTCATTAGACCATTGGACCATACACACTACACACATACATATATATATATATTGCTTTACTCCTTGAAACAACAGCATCTAAGTAATATATATATATATATATATATATATATATTGCTTTACTCCTTGAAACAACAGCATCTAAGTAAGGCGAACAAGACACGAGGAAACCTGCTGAAGAGGAAAAAATGATCTTATAAGTGACGTTCTTCTCTGGACTCTTTCATATCGACGTGCTCGTCTTGACCGACCGGCAAGGATTTATTTACATTAGCTCCGTGCGGACACTGTGTCTTGTTGGGAAGACCTACCGGGAGGTATTGGGCGATAAGGACGGATGGAGAGTGAGTGTCAGGGAAATCCGTGCTTGTAGCGCAACTTGATGATTATATATATATATAAAGAGATTATTGTCCAACATACATCAAGGTATTGTACACACACACGCACACATATATCAAGAGATTGTTGTTGGTGTAACTTGATATATATATATATATATACACACACACACACACACACACGTTTACCTGCGGACTAATACCTTTGGAAAAGGTATGAACTCTTTTATACCCCTGGTCTATATATCATCATCATCATCATCATGTCATGCCGCTAGCACGGATATCCCTGACCCTCTCTCGCCACTTTTCCCTATCGTTCATCGCCTCTGGCAGGTCTTCTGGGCTACATCCCGTATCCTCACATAGCTGCTGTATGTATGTTCTAGCTGGTCGTCCTGCTTTAGCTCGTCCATATGTGGGGGTCCATAGGAGTACATCACTTATGAGCTCATCCCAGTTCTTCCAGCAGTGTCCTGCGTGCCTGGTTCGTCTAACTTGGATAGTTTTCGTGATGGGAGGCAGATGGCCGTATAGTTGGTGTTTTGTGGGGTGTTGCCGCCAGGACTTGTTTAATATTGCTCGCAACATTCTTGTGTAGTTGCCGTCTAGCTATATATATATATATATATTTATAAAGAGTTGGCTGATAGTCCAACGAGAAAAAAGTACATATCTCAAAGTGAACAGGGCTGCAAATGATTTCAAATTTGATATTTAGGGTTTTTTTTTATATTCCGTATACTTGTGGGACACGTGTTTCGGGCATTCTAATATTCGTTAGACATTTGGGATTTTTAATTATGCCTTGAATATCTTCAAAGTAAAGATTATTTTGTAAATTTGTTTTTTAAGTTTTTTTTTTTTTTTTTTTTTTTTTTTTACAGGGGACAGGGTCTGATCGAATATGACTGATTTTAAAATATATCGATTTGATTAATAAATAGGCCTCAAGCAGATGCTACCACTCCAGATCAGAGTGCAACTGCGAGTAATGGCAGTGAAGAAGGACTCCATAATCCCTAAACCTCCAGAATTGGAACCTCACCCTCAGTTTCACTTATCATACCTAGGATGCACTTTCTTTTGGTAATCATATTTACCAACCCCTCCGCTCGGGCAGGATGTGACACAAGGTCAATTTTTAAGCGGAGTTCAACAGGTTTGAATTCAGAGTTTTCCTTCTCCTAGACTAGTTGCCTCACCAAGGCTGAAGAACCTAGTCTGCCCTACTATTTACCCATAGCTGGAGGGAGAATAATTGGATTCATACCTTTCCCGAGGGTATTAGTGCTATGTGAAATACAATTAATCTCGGCTAGGATTTGAACTCGTGTCGCCATGTCCATTTCCTACAACGTTAACCATTACACCACGGGCACCTCCTTTTTTACCCAACCCCTCCTCTCAGGCAGGATATGACACAAGGTCAATTTTTAAGCGGAGTTTAACTTGTTTGAATTCAGAGTTTTCCTACTCGTAGATTAGTTGCCACACCAAGGCTGAAGAACCTAGTCTGCCCTACTATTTACCCATAGCTGGAGGGAGAATAATTGGATTCATACCTTTCCCAAGGGTATTAGTGCTATGTGAAATGCAATCAGTACAGGATTTGAACTCGTGTCGCCGTGTCCAATTCCTGCGACGATAACCATTACACCACAGGCACCTCCATTTTGGTAATGGAGAGTCTCACTCCCTGCAGGAGACATTATCAGCGTATTTTAAGACCCGGTAGCAAGGTTAAAATTTACAATGAAATTCAGGGCAGAATATGTAAAGTTAGATTCAGAGTGTCTCAGCGGATTTGATTGAAGATTTCATTTGCATGGTGAAACTCAACCTAGATGTCTTCAAAATTCTGATGAGAAACCAAATAGTGAATGAAATTGTCAATTAGGAATGGACAGAGAAGTACTACTGAATGGCAGAGCGTTTTCATTTGCTGGAATTGATGAGATCCTTCACTCGAAAAAGTCAATCAATGCTTTGAAATAGCGGAAAATATGACAGCAAGACTTGCTTATCATAACTGGAAAGTTGTTTTACAGAGAAGAATTATCAGATTTTTTTAAAAAACATTACAATGCTCCTGGTCTCACTGCAAAGGCCACGAAAAAGCAGCTTGACAAACAGAGTCGTGCTTTATTATGGTTTGAGCCAAGCCTTGTACCCTATAATAATTTATCACAGCTTATCTTACTTTAACATAAGACTAAAAGAATAGAGCGCCCAGTGAGAATCAAGGTCACTGACAATGGTTAGCTAGTCTACCTTGCTAACCACTAAAGTACCTGAGGTATCCAGTCATTTAACTACGGTTAGCTTAGATTAGCACACGGCCAGAAGTATGGAGCTCCCAGTGAGAATCAAATTCACTAACAACGGTTGACTAGAGTGACTTGCTAAACATTAGTTTAGCACTAAGTAAGAAGTATGGTGCATCCAGTGAGAATCAAAATCGCTGACAATGGTCTGCTAGTCTAGCTTGTTGACTATTACACCAAGGAAGTTACCCAATCCTTTAAAAAATTGACACCGACAAACCCTTTTTAACTTTTCCTTGTCTATTTTAAACCATTAACATCGAATGGATCAATGTTGACTTCTTTTTTGTTAAAAACCTGACTGCATTTTTAGCCACAAAGGTTAACATCTTCGAAAAAAAATCAAAGGCAAAATCTATTTCATGTTATTTTATCTATTTGTTCCTGATTACTTCCTCGTGGTGTAATGACAAGCAAATCTACACAAGTGAGTTCGAGTCTCATTGGGTGCCCCATTCATTCGGCCTAGTGCCACAACGAAGCAAAGAGCTTCGTAAATTACAATTATTTGCAGTTAAGGTTATCAAAAGCATTTTAACATTGTAAGCCAAATTCATTTTTATCCCCAGGTTAGTATCAATCAAACACTGAAAAATAGAAGAAAATAAGCAATATTTTATACACTTTGTGGCTTCGTTTGAAAATTAGGAGAGTTAAAAATGCGACTCATTCGCAATGAAATAGTAGTTTATGGAGAAGGTAATGTAAATAATCGAACGTGTCAAAAATGTTTTGGAAATTTCCTAGTGGAGACTTCTCACTTGCAACTTGTTATATGAAACCCCTTGACCTCAAGGAGTGTTTTAAAGTCATTTGGAGGAAGGAAGAAACGCAGAGAGGAGCATTAAACCTCCTCCTCTCCCAAAAGTGACGAAAACATTTTAGCTTGAAATTGATCACGACGATCTAATGCGTTCGGAAAGCAAATAAAACTGCTCTCTGCAAATGCCCCCTCACCAACAAACACATTGACACTTGCAGAGGAACATTATGACTTTTTGGAAAAAATTTAATAATGTCCCATGCAATGTTTATCTGGGATTAATATATATATATATATATATACATTACTGTTGTTATTATTAACGAGAGATTATTATCGGTGATAGGGCATATATATGTAAGAAAGACACGGAGTTAACGGTGCTTGGTGACTATTAGTTTCACCCCGATTATTGGACCAAGTGGTTCCCACGTGGTACTTACCCTTTTATGAACTGTGGTGTGGTGTGGTAGTATACGTGGCTATATCATATTAATTTGGTGATTTGATAATTTACTCATTCTCTCGAGCTAACTTTTTGTTGGGCTTTTATTTATTATAATTTATTTCTTTATGTATATATTCATTTGTTTAGTGAACATATTTTTATCTGCTGGATATGAAAACGCTTATTCATGCACAACACACACACACACACACACAACACACACATAGACACACACACACACATATATATATATAGATATATGTGTGTGTGTGTGTGTGTGTAAGAAAAGCTTTAAGCAGAGCATTAATGATAAGTTCTAAAAAAAAGTACCCTTTTTTGGTCACGTCTCGTCAGAGAACTCCGTGAAAAAAGAAAGCAATACTAAGGAATAAAGAGATTTAATAATAGGTGACGACCGGGAAAGAAAAAAAAAACAAAAGAGGAAAAAAAAAAAAAAACTTTTACCTGGAGAGAATTTTTTTGTTATCTTTGAGAACTTTTTTTTAGAATTCATTACGTACGCTCTATTTAAAGCTATTCTAAAATACGTACGTACAACAGAATATATATACCGGACATTGGTCTAATGGTTGGAGTATTCGCTAATGGCGAGGGAGACTTGTGTTCAATTCCACGTCGAGTCATGCCAAAGGCTCAAAAAATAGTACTTGATGCTACCTTACTTAACACTCAGCAATATAAAGTAAGGATCAAGGGTAAAGTGGAGCAATCCAGTGAAAGGAGTAGCGCCTTCCCCTACACCTTGGTGTAGTAGCTATCGAAAAGGGAGCCTTCTGGTCACCCTCGACTAACGTCGCCAACTTTACTATAAATATAGCAAATAACATTTTATATATATATATATATATAATGCAGTTTGCGATATTTAGGATTTTTTTTATTTTTATAAACTTTTTATTTATAAATACAGCAAACTGCATTATGTATGTATAAATACATACATACATACATGTATGCATGCATATATATATATATATATATATATAATGAAGTTTAATATGTTTATAAATTAAAAGTGCTCAATATCTGTAATAGAGCATTTTAAAGATAAGTAGCATCGACATTGAGTCAATGGTGCTTGGTGATTGTCAAATTTTTGCCTTTGTGATCATCAGACTAGGAGTTCTTCAGGAGGTGGTTACGTCTTCATAAACTCTTGTGTGGGGCATGATGGGAAGGGTGATCTAGTCTGTGGAGTATTCTGGGAAGGCCGGTCTAGTGTATAGTGCATAGTTATTTATGAGGTTATATTGTATCAATTTTGTGATTTGTTTATTTGTTTGCCCCATTTTGTTTAACTTACTCTTTTATGTTTTTTATTCCTTTTTATTTTTTTATTCTTGTTTATTCGTTACTTTTTTTTTTAGTTTGAGAAGTCGTTAGAGTCATTAGTTGTCAGGTGGCTAAGTAGGAATAAGTTTTCATGCCTACGTCTGGATATTAGTTGTGATTGTTTATTTAGAAGTTTGTTTTGTTCTGGGAAGGTAATTAAGACAATTTCTTTCTTTTAGGCAAAGGTTACAGTGTTTAGAGTTGTTGTAAACTGTTGCGACTTTTCTTAACTTTCCTGGTTATTTTTGGTGTCATTTCCTTTGATTTAGTTTAGTTGGGTTTTATGGCATATCAACCATTGTAGGTTAAATAATGCCAAATCCTCTTTATACATATATATTAAATATATATGGTTTGATTGGTTGAGTTTTATGGCATATCAAACTTTGTATGTTATTTAATGACAGTTCTATTCCAAACAATTCAGTTTAGCATAAGTACATTTTTTTACACACAGTTAAATATAAAAACAGTTATAGGTCAAACAATTCAGTTTAGCATAAGTACATACTTAAATGTAAAAACAATTCTATTTCAAACTATTCTGTTTGGCCTAATTACATTTTAGTTTACACAGTTAAATGTCAAAACAGTTCTATTTCAACCAATTCAATTTAGCATAAGTAAACAGTTTAGTTCAATTTGACCCATAGGTAGGACCCTATCAGGTGCCACATTCCGGGCCAGAGTGGACTTGAGAGCGATGGTAATATAGGGGTACTCCGCATTCCCCAAAGCTCCATTAGATTGTTTAGTATCGGATCCAGGACACAGGTTTGGGGAGTCTTGCTCCTCCCCCTGCAGAGATGCTGTCGATGTATTCTACAGCTCCAGCTGACTGGGCTGTTTTCGTTTGATTGTGTTGACATATAGGTCTAAAAGGTATTTTGTTTAATAATTGATTATCGGATAATCTGTGGCAGACGGATTGTGGAATTATTTTTTTAATTATGGCATGTACGTATAGTTAGAGGTTGTGTGTATATAAGTTGAGGTGTCATTTGTTTTCGTTTTGTGTGTGTGTGTGTGTGTGTGTGTGTGTGTGTGTGTGTGTGTGTGTGTGTGTGTGTTCATGTGTGTGTGTGTGTGTGTGTGTGTGTGTCTTTATTGATATTTATTGTATTCATGTCGAATGTTATAATGTAAATTGCCGCCAGGGGGCGTAGAATACGCTAACTGCACTTCTGCAGAGGATTAACCACTCCCCCAACAAGTGTATTGGGCATGACACTAAACTGAATCTGATGACGAGGCTACAGTCCAGGAGCTTTAAAGAATGCCGAGTACCCTTTCATTGCCATTACTTCCAGGTCCACTCTGACCCAGATTGGTAGTACTTGTTAGAGTCCCATCTATGGGTCAAAGAGAACTGTTCAATAATTTACAAAGAATTATCATCATGATTTTTTTAAACATACAGTTGTGTGCAAGTCATCTATATTACATAGGAATACTTGATAACTAGAATTACTAATACTAAATAGCACTACTTGAAACCATTTAACTGTGTGCAAACAAAAAATTGCATCAAATAAAATTACTAGTACTAGTAAAACTTGAAACTACTGGGTGCAAACAAAAGAAATATAACTCGTTTAAAAATAAAATTACCTAAAAACTATCTGCTTACACGTTAGATATATACATATATATATATATATGTGTGTGTGTGTGTGTGTGTGTGTGTGTGAGAGAGAGAGAGAGAGAGAGAGAGAGCAGGACTTGGCATTAAATATCCTACAAGCGTTAGTATTCCATAAAACACCACTAAACTATTATGTAAGTTATTGTTTTCCCAGTAAAATTTAAAGAAACAATATTGTGAAAATTATCAAGATAAATTTATCAGCAAACATATCGTGTGAGTCTCAGCTTATAATATCTATTCTTTAAAAAAAAAGCATATATTGATAATAACTTGTTTTGGGGGTGGTTGTTAGGTTTTACCATGCAAATATGGTAAATAAAGTTTTTATTTATCAATAAATTCAAAAGAAATCGGCCACAGAAATAGATTTCATTAAGACAAAATTCCATGTACCTGAATAAATTATTTTTTTTATGTTTATCTGGACTCCTTGACATTCTATAACCTTCATCAATCCATTGATTTTTTTTTCTATTATTTCGGCTTCAACATTACTTGCAGCGCAGTTTTTATTGGTGCACAGAGATCTTCCTTACTTTAATAATGGTTTCCATTTATATATATATATATATATATATATATATATATATATATATATATATATATATATTTAATAAATAAATATATATTAGATATATATATATATTTAATCCATGGAAATATATATATATCTAATATATATTTATTTATTATTATAATATAATAGCTCTATACTAGATATTGAGCACTCTCCATATTATATTGCACTTGTTTCGACACATAATCACAAAGTGAATTAGCGACAACCAACACTCACGTGGTGCATTCAATAAGCTTCCAGACTTTTTTTGTACAGGCATTTAAAATTGTCCTAGACTCTTGAAACTTCACTATGTTATTGCTATACATCTTATGAGATGAGTGACCAATTTCTATGATTTCACGTTCAAATGAACAGTTACAGCAGCAATTGGAATACACCCTACTAAAGCCTGATTGTCACAGCTGGTGAATTTCAGAAATGCAATCTGGACGTGAGAACACTTTAGAAGAACGATATGCAATAAAATACTTTTTTAAACTTGGAAAAAATGCTGCCACAGAAACGTATGGAATGCTTCAGACTGCTTTTGGAGCATCTTGCTTGAATCAAGCATCAGTTTTTGAGTGGCATAAGAGACTCAGGAAAGGCAGGGAGTCTGTGTGGGATGATGAGAGGTATGGGAGGAGTAAGGAAGTCAATACACCACAGTTGATAGGCCAAAGGGTTACGGTTAGGGTTACTATGTTGAGGTTTTAAGGGAGTTAAGGAAGAGATTCCTAGGGAAGAGGCCAGCACTCTTCAAATCGAGTCAGTGGCATTTCCACCAGAACAATGCACCAGTCCACAATTCCATCCTTGTCACAGACTATTTGACCAAGATGGGCATCAAGACAGTTCCTCACCCTTCCTCTAGTCCAGACCTTGCTCCCTGTGACTTTAGGTTATTCTCTAAGCTCAGAGGTTGTCGTTATGAGACAATTGAGGAGATGAAAGAGGTTGAGACGAAGGTCATTGACACACTCACACAAGAGAACTTCCATGGGGCGTTCCAGAAGTTGTTGGAACGGTACAACAAGTGCATTGCAGCCGGAGGAGATTACTTCGAAGGGGACTAGAGTTTCATGTGTGTACTATCAATAAAAGTGCCCATACGAAAAAAGTCTAGAAACTTATTTAATGATCCTCGTATATATATATATATATATATATGTGCAAAGACAAAATATTCTGCGGATGCATTTATTTATTCATTTATTTATTTATGCATATGCCAATGTTTAAGTTTTCAGTTTGATCCTTCGTTTTTTAGTTGGTTAGCTGTTTTGTTTTACGCCATATCAACCCTTTTCGGGTCATTTAACACCAAATTAAGTCATTTTGATAAAAGTTTCAAACCATTCTGTTCAGCATGAATACAGTTTTGTTTACATACAGTTAAATGTCAAAACAATTCTATTTCAAACAATTCTTGTTTAAGATAAGTATAGTTTTGTTTGTTTGTTGGTTGGATTTTATGGCCCATCAGCCATTGTAGCTTATTTAATGCCAAATCCATTTTTATACATCTAAACAGTTCTATTTCAAACAATTCAGTTTAGCATAAGTACACAGTTTAGTTCTATTTGACCCATAGATAGGACCCTATCAGGTAATACCACCTGGGAGCGATGGCAATAAAAGGGTACTCCGCATTCCCCAAATCTCTAGCATTTCTGAAGTTTCACCATCAGATTGTTTAGTGTCATATCCCGGACACTCATTGGGAGAGTCGTACCCCTCTACAGATATGCAGTCGATGTATTCTGCAACTCCAGCTCACGGGGCAATTTGTTTTTTTTTTTGTTTTTTTTAACCATCTTCAAGGTGATGTTACTATCCGATGATATGCTGACTCATCCGAAAATTATTTTCAAGTAATAAAATGAAGCGAAAAAATTCTGAGCGTTCTATTATCGATTATAGGGTTGTGGAGCAGCCCGTGGTGTAATGGGTATCGTCGTAGGAAATGGACACGGCGACACGAGTTCAATCCTGGACGAGATTAATTGCATTTCACATAGCACTAATACCCTCGGGAAAGGTATGAATCCAATTATTCTCCCTCCAGCTATGGGTAAATAGTAAGGTAGAGTAGTGTTCTTCAGCCTTGGTGAGGCAACTAGTCTAGGAGAAGGAAAACTCGGAATTCAAACCTGTTAAACTCCGCTTAAAAATTGACCTTGTGTCATATCCTGCCCGAGTGGAGGGGTTGGTAAATAGGATTATCGATTATAGGTTTGGTTTGGTTTCTTGGTTTAATTGCATATCAACCTTTGTGGGTTTTTTAATACCTAGGCCATCATTGTAAAAAAACCAGCAGTGATACGATTTAATCCACAGCTATGGAGAATAAGGAGGTTTAAACTTTTTCCAAATTTATTAGTCTGAAAGAGAACGAAATAACGAGAATGGAGTTCCAACTCGCTTACATATTCCTATGTAATATAAATAATTTGCGAACATTTTTGCGTTTTATTTAAAAAATAAAAATTCAGTTTGAATAAAATTCAGAAAATACAGCATCACATCTTTAAATACTCTGATGAAGGTTTAATGTAAAAATTGAAACGTTAGCAAATAATTCAACGATAAATAAAATCAAATTCTGAATATCTGATGGTTTTTCATCTTTGTACATTTACACACTGACGGATTTACTTCCGTTTTCCGATATATATATATATATATATATATATATATATATAATAAGCTCTACTGTCGCGTATGACGTATATAGTCCAACAATTCAATTAAAGATGTGAACTATTAAACTTCCTACACAAGTGAATAGTTTTGAGTGTTTAAGTCTTTTGTAGGACTAGTCATCATTTTTTTTTTTGGTGAGGGCAGGAGAGGATGAGCTGGTTACAGAAATGTATTACACACTTTCATTGTTTTGGTTTAATTTGGTTTTATGGCATATCAACCGTTGTAGGTCATTTAATGCCAAATAGTAAGTAAAGTAAGTAAAGTTGGCAACGTTAGTCGGTGACTCGAAGGCTCCCTTTTCAATAGCTACTACACCGAGGTGTAGGAGAGGACACTACTCCATTCCTTGGATTGCTCCACTTTACCCTTGATCCTTATCTTTTAATGCTGAGTGTTAAGTGAGGTGGCATCAAGCACCATTTTTGAGTCCCTTGGTATGACTCGACCTGGAATTGAACCTCGGTCTCCCAGACCATTGGCGAACTCTCTACTCAATAGGCCAAGTAAACAGATTTTGTTGATAACGTTTTTAAACGAGCCTGAGTTCATTTTTATTTTTATTATTTATTTATTTTTATTTTATTTTTATTTATTTTTTTGCCCACACCCTGTGGCATCCTTTTTGTTTTTAAAGGAACAGTCTACGAGGTAAGATATAGATTTCTTCTCTTATCTATGCAATCAAGATTTTCCACATCATGGGTAGACACGTTATTGGTCTATAGTTGCTGGAGATGGTCACCCCCCTTTTGGAATCCTTCAGAATCAGGTTAGTTTTTCCCTTCATTATTTATTCGTGTACGCATGCTTCTCGTCTGTATTTACTCAGTTGAAGCGCAAATCTTTCACGGATAGATTTGATTTTTTAAAACCAGAATCCGTCTACGACATCGTGCCCTGCCGTTTTCCAGTTTGCTATTTTATTGAGTGTTTCTCTTAGCGAGTCCAGTCGCAACTTTCTTCAAATTCTTTTTTCATGTTATTTATCCATTCAGCATTTCTGTTTTGTTCTTTCTGTTTCTATATTTTACTCCAAAATGATTTTGTTTCTTTTATATCCGCTTGTTGATTTATTCTAATGTACTCTCTGCCAACTCGTTGGGAGAATTTTCCTCGGTTATTTTGGAACCTCCTGTTTTGTTAGTATTGCTTGACCCTATCTCCGTATCTTCTGAATCTTCGTTCTTTTGCCAATATCTTTTGATTTATTTCTTCCAGTTGTATTGTCAAGACTTATCTGCGGTTGTCTTTTTGGGGATCTTTTTATACAACTGGATTCTTGAGTTTTCCTTCCTAATGTTGTATAGCCATAATGATAATACAGATACAGATACAAAAACAGGCGGACTCTGTTGTTCGGGTACGAACAGTTCATTAATTTCTTGACTTCGGTTTTTCGACACGAGGAAAGAGACACAAGTCTTACTATGCTAACCATTCCCAACGCGCGGCGAATCGTGTGATGTTTAAGATCTCTGTCGGTAGAGATCTGAAAAACCCAACTACATCTTCAACGGCGCAAATCCAACTCTCAACTGACTCTTTTTTAAAATCTTTAAAATCTCCGGACCATCTCGTCCGGGTATGACGTCATCCACACTCCAGCCCATTTCCGGTCCTGGGTTTATTATGACAATGGTGATTGTCATATCCTTTGCGTTTAAGCATAAAACTGTAGCCAATGACTATGCACCTGAACTCCTAACCCGAATAGTTCAAAGCCCAACCAAACTGAATGATAAAATATAATTAACGAAAAATGATTGATATAAAAAATCATTCCTTAATTATATAACACTAAGTAGTTTCGCTGGTTGTTCCAGCTTCTTTTGTATGTTCTTTTATTCTTATTTCCTATCCAGTTTTCATATTCCTCTTCGGATTTCTTTGGGAATGCCTATTTTATCACTAATTTTGCTCCGGGGTAAATTAACAAGTTAAGTCCGGCAATGTTGTCCGTTGGGATATATTTCAATTATTTAATTATATTTTCGGTCTCTACCTTAACGTTTTTTCCAATCTTGAATTCTTACGGATGGTCCTGTAATTTTCTGTTGACTCAAGATTTTTTTTAATCAATTCTATGTCTTTTCTGTCTCATCGTGTTAAGATTGGCGTTGTGGTGCTGCTTCTGGGTGGTTTAGTTTTCAATATTTAATATTTCAATTCGTTTAGAGGGCTCTCTTTGAGTATATTCTTCTTGATTTACCTGTTATATACATATTTCTAGTATCTCAAGGTCAGAAAACCAACATTTCTTTAAAATATACCTCGCTTGGTCAGCAAGTTTCTGACTTTTATTGAATCTAGCGTAATCTGTCTAGATCTCCATCATCCGTTTCCTATAATCTCTTTCTGAATGATTGTTTTGAAAATGATAGCGGATTACACTTTTGTTGACTTCTCTCATCCATTTTTTTTTAGTTTCTCTCTGATGCACTATTGTTTTGATCTTTGTGTGCCTGAATAAGAACAGCCAACATTCGCAAGATGCCAATCAGGTCTCCTCTGTTGGCTATCAAGGGTGCACCTGACGATTATGACACTCCATTCTGTTATCTGAGTCCGTTAATTTGCGCTATTTTTTACTCCTTTGAGAGTTTTTCACTCCAGCGTTCGCTGACGGTTTTTCACTTTAATTTAAGTGACAGCTAGTCTCCTCAAGTCTCCAGGACTCTTCTCAGTATTCTGGCCAATGTTAATAATACTAGAGTTGGGATGGTCCCCATATGTCTTCTTATTTACAAATCTTCCAGTCCCTTTACCAACCATTTGGGGATTGTTTCGAGCGTACAATTACATGTGGTATCACCGTCATGTTCATGTTCCATAGTTGTTGGGTTTTTTTATTTCTTTTTGAGTTTTTAACATCAGCTTTAGCTGATGGTCTTTCAATAGAGTTTGAGTGACAGCAAGTCTCCTCAAGTCTCCAGAATTCTTCTCAGTATTCTGGCCGTTCTCAATAATGCTGTCGTTTGGATGGTCTCAACTCGGCCGCCAACTTCCAAATCCTCCAGTCCCTATAATAATCATTTAGTTACTGTACCAAAAGCACCAATTACAATTGGTATAATTGTCACCTTCATATTCCACAGTTTTTTTTTAATTCTCTAGCAAGGTACTTATCCTTCTTTTCACATTCTTTCAGTTTTATTTTGTGGTCAGCCGGAACAGCAAAGTCGACAATTTTGCAAATTCTCTTTTGTTTGTTGATTATTATTAGGTCTGGTCTTCTGGCCGAGATTAGGTGATCCGTCAGTGCGTCAAAGTCCCTTTGGAGTTTATGTGTGTCATTTTCTAGGACAGGTGCTGGGTTGTGCATATACCATTTGTTCGTATGGTCAAATTTCAATTTCTTGCTTATCTCCCAATGGATCACCTTGCCCACCCAGTCGTGTCAAGTCGTGTCAAGTCTTATACAACTTCGGTGCTGATTTGCTACATTCACTTTATTATTATTATTATTATTTCTACCAGAGTTTACAAACTAATACTAACCATATTTACCAACCCCTCCGCTGGGGCAGGATATGACTCAAGGTCAGTTTTTAAGCAGAGTTTAACAGGTTTGAATTCAGAGTTTTCCTTCTTCTAGACTAGTTGCCTCACCAAGGCTGAAGAACCCAATCTGTCCTACTATTTACCCATAGCTAGAAGGAGAATAATTGGATTAATACCTTTCCCAAGGGTGTTAGTGCTATGTGAAATGCAATCAGCCGTATCGCCGTATCCATTTCCTACGACGATAACCATTACACCACGGGTATCTCCAAACTAATACTAACTGGTGGCCTTCACTAAAGTCCGAGTTAAAATAACTCCTTTGCTTAACAGAACTCTCCTCGGTATTCTAGCCAATTTCAGTCGTATATTTGGCTTAATTTTTTTTTTTTTCATTCCTTACTAGGATCTCAGTTTCACCCAGTTTCTTTTCCACATTCTTTCTGATAGTGTTATTATTATGATTGTGTTTTCGTGTTTATTTTTGTCTTATCAGTTATTATTGTCTCCTGATGTTTCTCTTTCAGTTTCGCCCATTTGGTGCAACTAATTCGTTCGTTGTCTTCACAGTGGTTATGAGCAGAAAAATCGTTTATTCTGAGTGTCGAAATGTCTGCGATAAATGAGGAAAACTTAAACATGCTGATCAACGAAAGACAATTTGGTGGGGGCAGTTGAGATAAGATGAATATTAGTTATTTAATTGATTTGGCAGCTGTAAGTGGTAAACATGACTGTTTTCAACCTTTGTGTTCGAAAATAATCTGAAAGACCCATTTTGGAAAATCTCTTGAGGCTTCATAAAATATGGTTACTAAATTTATGACACATATTTCTGGTCTCATTACTAAAAGGTGGTAAATGAAGTCCACTTTCAATGAAAGTCGGGGGGGAGTCGTCTTCAAAACACTAGAAAATAACAAGATGCAATATATTCAATTATTGATATTACTCTAATTAACTACCTACCTAACTTTGATCACAAGATTTGGTGTGCGTCACGCTACGAGGAAGGATGGGATAGGATAGAGGGAATAAGCTAAGAGAAACCTAATTCACCCGCAACAACTAACGTATGCTTTAACTGTACAAGTCAGCAGGTCAAACAGCAAAGAAGATTTTTTAAAGAACGGTACTGTAAAAAAAAAAAAAAAAAAAATACATGCCGGAGTGAACAAATAGCCGAATAACGACGTCATTGTGGCAAAGAAGCAAGAGTAAAGTGGCCTCCCGATTTTTAAAGGAAATATTTAGAAGTCATCAGTAGAGCTTAGCTCTGATTGGCTTTTGCAAAATTATATATAGAGCCTTTTCTGTGGTCATTTTTTTTTTTTGTCCTTGTGTGGATGCGCAGGTTAGCTGCCGGGATGGGAGTTGGAGTAAGATCAATGCCAACTGGGTCATTTGGGTGAGGGGGTCTGATGTTGCAAGACCCAAAACCCCCCATGAACCCAAAGGAAACATCACTGATGACCCATCCCGATGCATCAAGATGTATGATATAAATATTATGCAAAAAGCGCTGGGTTTTTTTATGTCACGTCACACGAATATGAGAACACGGCTAAAAATAAAGAACAGATGCTACGCTTTTATCTCAGTCCAAATCCCATAAAGTGGTGCTCTGATTCTTTATTTAACTGCATCTTTTCGGTCGTAGCATGTAAAGCGTGATCTTTTAACGAGAAATCCAATGGACGTACTTATGCCAAAGCCAAAAATAGCCCAAATAGCGGCTACTAGCCATGCAGGCAATAGCCTGCTCCGACCTATCCTATTCAGTACAAGAGAGAGAGAGAGAGAGATACTGCCGTGAGGTTGAAATCCCTGAGACTTAAGCTCTCGTCTACTTTTAACGCGTCCAATCCGTAGACAAGAATACAGCTAAAGGAAAAGAACATATACTTCACTTAAATCCTATCCGAATACATGAAATAACTATTTAACTGCATCCCCTCACAGGGAGCAGTGTATGACCAATAGTCAGTCTAATAGTTAGCTTCAGGCTTATATACATTGACAAAGCTTAAAAGAATAGCCCCACAACCACTCTAATTATTCTCTTATTATTCTCTTTAGTGCAATGAAGGTTGTGCTGCTGTAAGATTAACTACATCGGAACCAAATTTCTTTTGAGTTTTTCCTCATACTGTTCGAAGACAACTTAAGGAGAAAGAACAAGTACGACAACTGAATCACAGCTCGAAAGCCGAATAATATTCTAGTTCGAAGAGTCGAAAAGCGGTTACAGCACACAGATACTACACTTTCAGTTAAATCTCATTATTATTCAAGAACTTTTCTTCACAATCAACAAAACAACGGTCTCTCGGTCGTTCAACGTCACTATCTGAATAGCGGACGTAGCGGGGATAAATCACGTGAAAAGGAATTAAGCCTTTTTTTTTTTTTTTTTTTTTTTTGGCCAATCGGTAAGCACCAGAGACTGAAGCAGGAGTCCCTTTCTTGATGGCGTCAAAAACATATAAACAATACCTCCACATTCCACAAACGGGAAGTTCTCATTATCGTATCACCCACGCGTTTTCAACCGACAGTAGTTCCCTCGCTTACTTCAATACCAGGCACAAATAACACTCGGAATATATTCCTTTGGGACGAATCCACCTTACCTCACACACGCACGGGAATTGTCCCAAAATATCTACAAACTTATTGAGACTTCAACTATCAATGAACTAACATTCAACAACTTAGATTCTTCGTAAGTTCTCTGAACTAGCATAAGGTTTGGTTTTGTGTTCTTTATTTAATGGCACATCAACCTTCGTGGGGTATTTAATGCCAAAGCTATCCTTGCAGAAGAACAGCATTGATACTATTTAACCCATAGCTGGGGGAATTAGGGGGTTCATACCTTTTCCAATGGGTATTAGTACGAAAGTGGATGTAATAGCGCGACTGCATTTCGAACTTGCTTACTTCGACACCACAGTCCAGCTTTGTCCCCACAATGCCACGGGAACTCCCTCCCGCCTCTGAACTAATATAAGAAAAAGGAACCCTTTTGTACATTTCTCTATATAAATTGCACCGTTTTTGTTTTTTTTTTTTTTTTTCATTCTATTGTGAGTTGTACCGGACATTGGGATAAGGTAAGAGTGTTCGCCAATGGCCCGGGAAACCTGAGTTCAATCCCAGGTCGAGTCATACCAAAGACTCAAAAAATGGTACTTGATGCCTCTTTGCTTAACACTCAGCATTATAAGGTACGCATCAAGGGTAAAGTGGAGCAATCCAGGAAAAGGAGTAGCACCTTCCCCTACACCTTGGTGTAGAAGCTAGCGAAAAGGGAGCCTTCGGGTCACCTTCGACTATTGTCGCCTACTTACTTATTCTATTGTTTCTTTCTATTTCTTCCACTCATAATATTATTGAACAACTAATAAGACAGTCCGTATCAGCAACTCTCTCTCTCTCTCTCTCTCTCTCTCATTGCATTACCATACACGAATATAACATCTAAATGTACATAACCATTTTATTTTTTACGGACTCTATGCTAGTTTCAATAAATGCTCCTCCTGAGTAGAAATGCATCTATTGAATATATAATATTTACATAATATTTAATTATTTAATAAAATATATCTAAATGCATATCTGTATATATCCAAACATGGCTACCATCATCAAAAAAAAAAAAAAGAAAATGAAAAATGCATTTTAGAAAGGAACGAATGTTTCCGAATAAAAAAAATCTAAAAACATATATATTTAGACTCCTTGCTTTTAACAACATTCAGATAATTCCCTTTATTGAATTTAACGAAATTCATAGCTCGTATAATGCCCTACTCTAACCTCGAAATATTTGCTATGGTAACGGGATTTTGTCTTTCATTTAGCAGACGATATCTTTTCATCATTTACATTGCAATGAAACTTAATTTTCTTAACAGCAACAATAAAAAAAAAAACATTTGAAATGCAAACGGAAGATCGTGAGGGGAAAAATTATTTTTAAAAAATGCTTCAACTTTTCACAAACGAGATTGCCCACGCTGTAAAGATTGGTTGGTTGGGTTTTATTGCATATCAACCCTTGTAGGTTATCTTATGTCAAATCCTATTTATACATATATACATATATAAATATTAAATATACATGATTTGTAAAATAATAGTTTGTAGGTAATATTATGGACAAGCCAGAGCTCATTTGTTGGTACACAGTTAAAAGGTTTCAAGAACTGTGATCCAACAAAATTCTATTAAATATTAATCAATTGTCTGCACACACTCAAATGACTTCAACTATTGTTATATAACACCAATAGTTTTATTTGCACATAGTTAAATGTTTCCAAATATATCAATGTAATACCAATAATTACATTTCCAAATACAGTTTCAAGTACTGCTATTCAACAATAATAATTCTATTCAACATAATTAATTCGTTTGTACACAGTTAAATGGTTAAACGGTTTTTATTTCATCCATCGATGGGACCATATCAGGTGTCCGAGTGGACCTGGGAGTAATGATGGAAAGCTGTAAAGAAGAACAACCAGTAAAGATCAATAAGACATTTCTACAGTTTTAGTTGAGTCACACACACACACACACACACATACACAGATATATACCATCAACATTTCGTGCCACGAGCAAGGATTTTCCTGACACTCCCTCTCCACTCGTCCCTATCGTCCATCGCATTCGGTAGGTCCTCTTGACTATATTCTGTGTCTGTACAGAACTGTTGTAGATATGTTCTTGCCGGACATCAAACACCAGCTCGTCTGTGTGAAGGAGTCCATAGCAAAACGTCGCTTATACACACACACACACACACACACACACACATATATATATATATATATATATATATATATATATATAATAATAGTAAATAAATACGTAGTGCCTTCAATAAGTTTCCAGACTTTTTTGTACAGGGATTTTAAATTATCGTAGACTCTTGAAACTTCACTATGTTATTGCTATACATCTTATGAGATGACTGGAAAAAAATTTATGATTTCAGCTGCAATTGGAATACACCCTATTAAAACCTGATTGTCACAGCTGGGGAATTTCAAAAATGCAATCTGACACTTTAGAAGAACGATATGCAATAAAATTATGTTTCAAAGTTGGACAAAATGCCACGGAAACGTATGGAATGCTTCAGACTGCTTTTCGATCATCTTGCATCAATTGAGCATCATTTTTTGAGTGGTATAAGAGACTCAAGGAAGGCAGGGACTCTGTGAGGGATGATGAGAGACGTGGGAGGAGTAAGGAAGTCAATACACCACAGTTGATTGGCCAAACAGTTAGGGTTAGGGTTACTATGTTGAGGTTTTAAGGGAGTTCAGGAAGAGATTCCGTAGGCCAGCACTCTTCAAATCGGGTCAGTGGCATTTCCACCAGGACAATACACCAGTCCACAACTCCATCCTTGTCACAGACTATTTGACCAAGATGGGCATCAAGACAGTTCCTTACCGCCCCTATAGTCCAGACCTTGCTCCCTGTGACTTTTGGTTATTCCCTTAGCTCACAGGCTGTCGTTATGAGACAATTGAGATGAAAGAGGTTGTGACGAAGGTCATTGACACGCTCACACAAGAGGAAATTGTACACACTATTATTCGCGAGGAACTGAAGATGCGGAAGATTTGCGTGAAGTTTGTCCCAAGGGTGCTCAGAGAAGATCAGAAAGAAAGACGTTGTCATGACCAAGATGGGCATCAAGACAGTTCCTCACCCTCCCTATAGTCCAGACGTTGGTCACTGTGACTTTTAGTTATTCCCTAAGCTCACAGGCTGTCGTTATGAGACAATTGAGGAGATGAAAGAGGCTGTGACGAAGGTCGTTGACACGCTCACACAAGAGGACTTCGATGGGGCCTTCCAGAAGTTGTTAGAACGATACAACAAGTGCATTGCAGCCGGGGGCGATTACTTGGAAGGGGACTAGAGTTTCATGTGTGTACTATCAATAAAAGTGATCTATACGAAAAAAGTCTGGAAAATTTTTTTAATGATCCTCGTATATATTAGTTTATATATATATATATATCTATTTGATAGCATGGAGTTTATCTGCCACCCAGGGTTTCATGTCGCCGAGCCTAATAACGACAATCATCAGGCAGGAAAGAAAAATATTTGAGAAATCGAAAAAATCGAAAAATACAGTCAAAAGAATGTTTACGTTGGGATTTGCATGGATTTTTGGTGTGCGTGTGTGTGTGTGTGTAAAATTTTACAGGAAATTGTGTGTGTGTGTGTGTGTGTGTGTGTGTATGTAAAATTTTACTGGAAATTGTGTGTGTGTGTGTGTATGTAAAATGTTACTGGAAATTGTGTGTGTGTGTGTGTGTGTGTGTGTGTGTGTGTGTGTAAAACTTTACTGGAAATTGTGTGTGTGTGTGTATAAAATTTTACTGGAAATTGTGTGTGTGTGTGTGTGCGTGTGCGTGTGTATGTGTGTGTAAAATTTTACTGGAAATTGTGTGTGTGTATGTGTGTGTGGGTGTGTGTGTGTAAAATTTTACTGGAAATTGTGTGTGTGTGTGTGTGTGTGTGTGTGTGTGATGATACATGCGTCTTGCGGAAGGATTGAGATTCTCTCCGGGATATTGTTGTAGCAAAGTGTTGCGAAGGTTCTTTGTAGACAGGATATGACAGAATAATTTCTTTATGCATTCGCGTGTGAGTAGAGATGATTTTAACTAAGGAACCAATTATTATCATCATTGCATTACGAAGAAAATAGGTTTTTGATTTGTAAGCGTAATAGGCGAAAAAGTATGGTAGGTCTGAAAGGTAAGATGTATTATGGGGTATTATGCAATATTACTATTTTATGTTATTTTATGTTAGATTGCAATAATAAATTGTATTAGCTGTTTATGTTGTGTTAATATTATATTACGTATATGTTTTTGTAATCTATGATTATATGTACGTAAAGAATATAATGTATTAAGATGTTGCAATAAGTATTTGTATTAGCTATGTCGTGTTAATGTTTTTTTTTGTGGGGGTTGATGTATATATGCGCGCGTATGAGGGTGTGGGGTGATGATTTTAACTAAGGAATGAATTATCATTATTAATTCGCATTACGAAGAAAATAAACTTGATAGGCAAAAATGCATGGTGTGTCTAAAACGTAATAATGAATGGGGAGGGAATGTATCATGAAGCATTATTCCATATTATTATTTTATGTTGGAATATATCTTGTGTTGGATTGCGATAATAATTTGTATAAGCAGTCTATGTTGTGTTAATACTAAATTACATATATGTTACTCTAATCTATGGTTGTATATACGTAAGGAATATGGTGAATATATTGTATTAAGGTGTTGCAAAAACTGTTTGCATTGGTTTGTTGTTGTGTGCGTAGTGATGATTTTAACTTAAGGGCAAATTATCATCATCATTGCATTATTAAAAAAAAGAATTTTTGATTAGACGTGTAAGTATAATACACGAAAATGTACGTTGGATCTGTGACGTAAGTATAATAGGTGACGAGGGAATATGGTGGTACAGAGACAAGTTATATTGTATAGACATGAACAACTATACATACACATATGCAAATGCATGCAGAATCATAACGACGACACAATAAAGACGAGCGACACAGTTCTTTAGAAAAATATACCTCTCAATTTATTGAAAGGGTTGTGTGTGAGAGGGAGTTGGAGACCGAACAGAACTGCAACATATTGACCCCCACTCTATTGGCCATAATCGCGTTTCTTTCCCGTTCTCCTGGGCAGCTCAACCGGGAGCCTGGGGGCCCAGCCTCTCTGGGTGCTGGTTTTCTCTACTGCATCTTATCTCCAACTCATCTGATCCCCAACTGATTGAATTTCCTGTGCACTGAGTTATAAAATAGTTCAACGGCCACCTTCTTCTTGTGGGCGTCACAAATCGCACTCATTCAACCCGTCCACGGTCAAGGTTATATTCTGATATTCCTCGACTGGATGCACCTGTTATTTACACAGGTGCATTTCCTATTTTGACAGCCCGGCCGAGTCGGAGGTCAATATACAACAGTTATACTATATTGCAATATATTATGAGGGTATTATGCAATACTTGTATTATGATGGGATATTTTCAGTGTTAGGTTACAATAAATTTGTCTTAGATGTCTATTGTGTTAATGATATATTGCGTGCACGTTATTGTAATCTCTGATGGTATGTGCGTAAGGGATATGGTAAATATATTATGGGAAGTCGTATTTTTAACATTCATGAAAACAGCTAAAATTATATCAATATGTAGTAAAGGGGCTTGGAGAGGGATAAGGTTTAACGGAGGAAAATGGTACTTACGGTGCATCGGGTGTGTTGTTTAATGGAGGAAAGTAGGACTTACGGTACTTCAGGGGTTATTCGTGAAGAGGTGTGTAGGACTTTTAGTAATGGTTGTGGTATAGGTATGGTGGGTGGGTTTTGTGTAGGGGTCGAAATGTGAGAGTAGGTGTTTGTTCTCATGACGGCGTTTGGATAGAATTTCTGATTTTTGTTTAGCAGGGTGTTTTGTGATGGGTGGGTAATGATTGCTAATTTCTCGTGGAGGCAAAGAAGGCATTTTTATATCTTGCTGTAGACAAGTGCTAGTTTTAGTATTTCCCAGGTGATGGTTGGGGAGATGTTTAAGTCTTTAAGTGCCAGACGTGTGCTGATAAAGAAGTGTTAGTGGAACAGTTTTTTTTCGAGAAGGAAATATTGTAATTTTATATTCTTTGTTTTATGGTACCCTCCGTTGCACCTATGTATTGTTTGACTACGTTGTTTGTTTTTTCGGTAGCTCTGTACACAACGTTTTTTGGTGGCAGTTTCATTGTAGGAGCATATTTCTTTATCCCTGCAGTTGCATTGTTTGTTGGGGGGTGGTAGTGGAGGGTTTCAATTTTTTGTTGTGACCTTTTGTGATTTGAGATATGTTACTTGTACAACAGTAGCTGACATTTATATTGTTTCTGTTGAAAATTTTAGCTAGGATGCTATGATTTGGGAGGTATTTGCATATTTGATTGAGGAAATCTACACATTTGTTGTAAGGTGGGTTGAACTAAATTATATTTCTATTTCTGTGTTTTGGTTTTCTTTTTGGAGATGTTTATTCTAATGTTTGTTTATAACCACTATTTTTAGCCCATTAAATAAGTTTCCAGACTTTTTCCGTATGGGCACTTTTATTGATAGTATACACATGAAACTATAGTCCCCTTCCAAGTAATCTCCTCCGGATCCAATGCACTTGTTGTACAGTTCCAACAACTTCTGGAAGGCCCCATCAAAGTCCTCTTGTGTGAGCGTGCCAATGACCTTCGTCACAGCCTCTTTCATCTCCTCAATTGTCTCATAACGACAGCCAGTGAGCTTAGGGAATAACCAAAAGTTACAGGGAGCAAGGTCTGGACTACAGGGAGGGTGAGGAACTGTCTTGATGCCCATCTTGGTCATGACAACGTCTTTCTTTCTGATCTTCTCTGAGCACCCTTGGGACAAACTTCGCGCAAATCTTCCGCATCTTCAGTTCCCCGCGAATAATAGTATGTACAATTTCCACACTAACATCAAACTGTGCACTTCTTGTCTCTATAGACACACGACGGTCCTTATCCATGAAATTCTTTATTTAGCCAATCAACTCTGGTGTATTGACTTCCTTACTCCTCCCACACCTCTCATCATCCCTCGCAGACTCCTTGCCTTCCTTGAATCTTTTATGCCACTCAAAAACGGATGCTTGATTCAAGCAAGATGCTCCAAAAGCAGTCTGAAGCATTCCATATGTTTCTGTGGCAGCATTTTTCCAAGTTTAAAACAGAATTTTATTGCATATCGTTCTTCTAAAGTGTCCTCACGTCTAGATTGCATTTTTGAAATTCACCAGCAGTGACAATCAGATTTAGTAGGGTGTATTCCAAATGCTGCTGTAGCTGTTGATTTGAAGCTGAAATCATAAAAATTGGTCAGTCATCTCATAAGATGTATAGCAATAAGATACTGAATTTTCAAGAGTCTACAACAATTTTAAATGCCTATTCGAAAAAGTCTGGAAACTTATTGAAATCCCCTCGTATGTCAATGTTGGAAGAATTATCGGATAGTCCGCGGCTAATCTATTTGGATATTTATTTGATAACTGAAGGTGGGTGGTTTAAAGAAGTGTGTTTGTAGATGGTTGTATTGTTCTCTTTTTTATAAGGTTTGAATAACTCTTTACTTAAGTTTAGTGTTACATTTAAGAAATTTCCTAGTTTTAGGTTTGTGTATAGAGTAATTTTAAATCCCAGCAATTTTAGTGCATGGGATATCCATTTCCGGTAGCTATCTAATTTTGGTTCATTTGGGTTCCACTTAAGCACTCCCCAAATTATACCATTATACCACATTTGGTCTGCCACAAACCCACCAAGTGAGATAGTGACTACCATACACTGTAATAATATATATATATATATATATACGCACACACACTTACATTGCCCAGTCGGCTGAGGCTGTAGAATACACCGACTGAACCTCTGCAGAGGGGTAAGACCCCCCAATGAGTGTCCTGTATATGACACTAATCTGATGGTGAGATTCCAGTGATGCTGGAGCTTTGGGGAATGCGGAGTACCCCTTCATTTCCATCGTTCCCATGTCCACTCTGGCCTGGAATGGTAGCATCAGATAAGAGTCCTATCTATGAGTTAAATACAACTAAACGGTGGTTGGTGTTTACTGTTTTTATTCATATAAACTGCGTATTTATGCTGAACTGAATTGTTTAAAATAAAACGGTTTTGACATTAAAACTGCATATTATGCTAAACTGAATTACTTGGAATAAAACTGTTTTGACATTAACTCAGGGTATTGCCCAGTCAGCTGGGGCTGTAGAATACACTGACTGCACCTCTGCAGAGGGGTAAGACCCCTCCAATGAGTGTCCTGGATATTACACTAAACAGTCTGATGGTGAGGTGCCAGTAATGCTGGGGCTTTAGGGAATGCGGAGCACCCCTTCATTGCCATTGCTCCCAGGTCCACTCTGGCCCAGCATGGTAGCACCTGATAGGGCCCAATCTAACGGCATACCAAACTGAATTGTTTGAGCAAACTGAATAGCTTGAAATAGAAATGTTTTTGACAATTAAACCGTACTTACATTTAAACTGCGTGCTTATGCTAAACTGAATTATTTGAAATATAACTGTTTTTTGACATCAAAACTGTACTTACAGTAAACTGAATTGTCATATATAACTGCTTGAATAGTTTGAAATAGAAATGTTTTTGACAATTAAACTGTGTAATCATGCTAAGCTGAATTAATTATTTACATAAAAATGGATTTGGCGTTAAATAACCTACAAAGATTGATACCAAACCACACACTCACATATATGTACACACTACTATATATACGCGCATACACACACACATATATACATACATATATATACCCACACGCACATCTACATATACACCCGTATACATATACACACACACATATATATAAACATAAATAAATACTTAATGACCTCTGTCTCTCTGTCTCTCTCTCTCACTCTCTCTCTCTCTATATATATATATACGCATACACACATATATATACACGCATACATATACACATATATACCCATGCATATATATATATATATATATATATATATATATATATATATATATATATATATATACATATGAACACACATGTATATACACATAAATAAAAAATGAATAAATAAATAAATACCTAATGATATATACAAAATGCAATAAAAAATAAAATTAAATCAAGCTACTGAAATAATAATAATAATATCTATATATACACACACATAAACACACACACCTTGCTATACATATATGCATACACACACACACACACACACACACACACACACGTAGATACACGCATATATATATATATATATATATATATACACGCATACATATATATACACAAACGCACATATACATACACACATATATATACCCGTAACAATATACATATATATATATATATATACACACACACATCTCGCTATACACACACAAACACACACACACATATATATATGCACGCATACATATATATATACACACACGCACATATGCATACACACCTCGCTCTATATATATGCACACACACATATATACACACATATATATACACACACGCTCATATACATATACACACATACATATATATATACCCGTACACATATACATATATATATATATATATATATATATATATATATATATATATACACATATATATTCATATGGAAAACTAGATAAATACACAAAATGCAAAAAAAAACAAAATTGAATCAAGATGCTGAAATAATAATGATATATATATATATATACATACATACATGCATACACACATACACACATATATATATACACACACCTCACTATATATATATGCACACACACACACATAGATATATTCACGCAAGCATATATATATACCCACATGCACATATATATACATACATACATACATACATATATATACCTGTACACATGTACATATATATACATACACACACACACATATATACACACACATACACACACACATATATACACAGAAATAAATAAAAAATATACACAGAAGAGGTACTATTTAAGCTATTGTTGGCCGGGGAGATTAGAGAGTTCATGCCTTTCCCAGTCTGGAAGTAAACGTAAAATCGTTGCTGGAGTTCGAACTCGCTTACTTTGGGACCGCCTTCCAGCACGTTAGCCATTGCATAACAGGGACTCCTCTTTTTAAATAGGTAAACACTTTATTGTTTCAATCAGATCGATTTGATCTATAAATGGGACTCTAACAGGTACTTCCACTCCTTACAGAGATATAATCGATATTTTATGTAAAGAGTGGAATAAAGTCATAAAAAACGAGAAATATTTTGGTAGGGGAATAACGAAACCATCAAGTCATGTGATTAAATGTTGTTGCCCAAAATGGTGAAAAACAGTTGCATCCACCTTATGATTCTGAAATAATATTCTATGATTTATTTCATTTTAAAATATTTTGTCATTTTTACTTTCACCGCGAAGACATATTCGGTTTGCAAGTATGATTATACACAGAATTGGATGTTTTGGAATTAAGGTTAATCTTTTAAAGAATTTTTCTCTCATCTGAATAAACAACCATCATAATGTTGACCATAAATACATAAAAGTCAAAAGGTCAAGGTCATTAATATTTTATCAAAAATACCTATATACATATATGAAACGTGTTCAAAAAGTGTCTTGGCTGTAATTTATTTGCCAAGATGGAAATCAACAATAAATGAAAGGGTTGTTTTTTTTTATAAAATACGAGATTTGTTCAAAAAGTATTAGGAGAGATGCTGCATTTGCCAAAAAAATGTGAATAAAACATTGATTTTTATTTTCAAAATACAACCCTTAGCACTTTATATTATTATGCAATATAATACATCACTCCAATGAGTTTTTCATTGGTTGAAGCACCTCTGAAATTCTTCTTTCGATTTGCCGCCAAGCTGCAAAGTCCTATTTATTTTAATGCCCTTTACGTCCTCAAACATTGTCGCTGAGGTGAATTATCAGTTTAGTAAATAAGGAAAAGTCACACAGGGCAAGATGGGATGCATATGGAGGGTAGTACACGGGCAGAAAACTGTGTTTTGCCAAAACCCGTCGTATAAAAAGTATAAAAGAAGTTGACTTCATTATTTTTGTCAAATTTGCAATGGTTTATCAAGACTTCGTGCTGACGTTCAACATCATCACCTTACATTATAAGTTGCTAAGCTGTGTAAACGTTTTCAATAAAATTCACATTTTTTTTCAATATTCAGTGTCGATACTTTTAGATTAAACCTCGTTTGTCTGTTTGGATTTTATGGCATATCAACTTTTGAAGCTTATCTAATGCTAAATACATTTTAATACAAATAAACAGTTCTATTTCAAACAATTCAATTTAGCACAGTTTAATTGTCAAAAACATTTCTACTTCAAGCTATTCAGTCAAACAGTTCTAATTCAAGTAATTCAGTTTAGTATAAGTATAGTTTTTTGTTTACACACAATTAAATGTCAAAACAGCTCTATTTCAAACAATTTAGTCTAGCATAAGTACAGGTTTCAATATCAAAAACAGTTCCATTTCAAATAAATCAGTTTAGCATACAAAAACGGTCCCATTTCAAAAAATTCAGTTTAACATAAGTACACACTTTAAATGTCAAAACAGTTCTATTTAAAAAAATTCACTTTAGCATAAGTACGCAGTTTAGTTCTATTTGACCCATTGATCGGACCCTATCAGGTCCTACCACTCCGGACTAGAATGGACCAGGAAGTGATGGCAATGAAGGGGTAGTCTACATTCCCAAAAGCTCCAGCATTACTGGAACATCATCATCAGGTTGTTTCGTATCATATCCAGGACCCTCATTGGGGGAGTCTTAACCCACTGCAGAGATGCAGTCGGTGTATTCTACAGCCCCAGCCAACTGGGCAAGTTAAACCTCGCATATATTTCAACACAGATACATGCACATATAGCTATGTGTGTTCATGCTCACAGGATTAACGATGAGATTATATATATATATATATATATATATATATATATATATATATATATATATATATGGGGGGGTCACAGGTTTAACTGTGAGATTATATATATATGTATATACATATATATATGTGTGTGTGTGTGTTCACGGGATTAACTGTGAGTATATATATATATATATATATATATATATATGTGTGTGTGTGTGTGTGTGTGTGTGTGTGTGTGTGTGTGTGCACGTGTGTGTGTGTGTGTGTGTGTGTGTGTGTGTGTGTGAAAACAAGATGATTGATATATTTCTAAAACAAAAAGTGATTTTAAATAAAAAAAAAACATTATACTTTAAATTCTTCTTTCTTTTCCCATGTTTTATTTCTATCTGTCTTGAAGTAAATGAATAGCCACAATTGTGTACACATGTATGTGTATGTACAATCTTCGCGGATAAGTGTGTTGGTTCACGGTTCAAACCACCTAGTTGGACGGGGTGGGGCTATAAAATACGCCAACTGCACCTCTGTAAAATGGTGAAACCGTCCCACTCAACGAGTGTCCTGGATATAATACAATCTGTATTAAATGGTGAGGCTCCGGTCCTGGAAGTTTAGAGAATGTTAAGTACCTTTTAATTTCCATTATTCCCAAGTTCGCTCTGATCCAAATTGGTAGTACCTGTTGGGGTCTCATTTATGGGTCAAATAAAACTGTTCAGTCATGTTCAAAAGAGAATTATTATTATCATTTATTTAAACCATACAGCTGAATGCACTTTATTTGTTTTAAATAGCAATTCTATTTATCAACTATTCCTAATATCATCATTATCATGTCGCGGCGCCAACGCGGGTTTCCATGACCCTCTCCTGCCACCCTTCTCTATCGCCCATCGTTCTCGGTAGGTCTTCAAGACTACATCCTTTATCAGCACAGAGCTGTTGTATGTAATTTCTAGCTGGTCGTCCTGTCTTTGCTCGTCCATGTGAAGGGGTCCACAGGAGTATATTAAATAGCAATAATTGAAGCAATTTAGCTGTGTGCACGCGGGGAGGATGTGTCGTTCACAGATATCAAAATAAAAATCCCAGATAGAAAGGTTGACCAGTGGATGTGAATGACGTCATGCACCGGAAGCGCGCGCGGAGGATTTGGAAAAAGTCAGTTAGTTGAGTCTTGCCGTCTGAAGAAGAAGGGTGACTTTCGCTCGCTCGCCGAGGCTTTGAGTCGGGTGCGCACGTGGTTTGGGGGAGGTGGAAAAGTCAGTATAGAAAGATGGTATCTCTCTCCTTACGTCGAAAAACCTTTTAACTCAAAGGTAATAAAAAGTTTCGTGCCTGAACTAAGAAGTTGTAAGTATTTTTCGTGTTTCGGGATTCCTATGTTCTATGTATATATATTATGAACATTCTATGTACGTTTCGATATTCATGTAAGGTTACGTTACATGTGTAACCAAAAAACTGTGTATTTATGCTAAACTGAGTTGTTTGAGATAGAACTGTTTTTACATTTAACTGTGTGCAACGAAAAAACTGTGTACTTATGCTAAACTGAGTTGTTTTGGATAGAACTGTTTTTACATTTAACTGTGTGTAACCAAAAAACTGTGTACTTATGCTAAACTGAGTTGTTTGGGATAGAACTGTTTTTACATTTAACTGTGCGCAACCAAAAAACTGTGCACTTATCATTTAACTGTCTCTTCGTATTAGAGAGGAATAAGTAAAAGCCTTTAACCGTATGCAACAAAAGTTAACTCAGGCTCGTTTAAAAATATCAATCATATATTTAGTATATATATATAGAGAGAGGATTTGGCATTAAATAACCTACAATAAGCCGACTATATCCCGTGATATAGAGTTGTAAGACGCCTAAATCTACGAAATCAGGCATCCTGAATATGACACTAACTTATGTCTGGTGGTGAGGTTTCGGTTCTGGAGATCTAGGGAGTGCGTATTACCCATTCATTAACTTTTACTCCGATGACAACCCTAACTCAGAACTGTAGTACCTCTTAGGGTCCCATCCATATGTTGGTTTGGTTTTATGTCATATCAACCATTGTAGGTTATTTAATGCCAAATCCTCTTTATACATATATATTAAATATATATGATTTGGTTGGGTTTGGTTTTATGGCATATCAAACATTGTAGGTTATTTAATGCCAAATCCTCTTTATACATATATTAAATATATATGATTTGGTTTCGTTACGTTTTATGGCATATCAACCATTGTAGGTTATTTAATGCTAAATCCTCTTTATATATATTACATATATATGATTTGGTTGGGTCGGGTTTTATGGCAAATCAACCATTGTAGATTATTTAATGCCAAATCCTCTTTATACATATATATTAAATATATATGATTTGGTTGGGTTGGGTTTTATGGCATATCAACCATTGTAGGTTATTTAATGCTAAATCCTCTTTATATATATTACATATATATGATTTGGTTGGGTCGGGTTTTATGGCAAATCAACCATTATAGATCATTTAATGCCAAATCCTCTTTATGCATATATATTAAATATATATGATTTGGTTTCGTTGATTTTTATGGCATATCAACCATTGTAGGTTGATGCCAAATCCTCTTTATACATATATTTCAAATATATATGATTTGGTTTCGTTGATTTTTATGGCATATCAACCATAGTAGGTTGATGCCAAATCCTCTTTATACATATATTTCAAATATATATGATTTGGTTGCGTTGGGTTTTATGGTATATCCACCGTTGTAGGTTAATGCCAAATCCTCTTTATACATATATTTCAAATATATATGATTTGGTTGCGTTGGGTTTTATGGTATATCCACCGTTGTAGGTTAATGCCAAATCCTCTTTATACATATATTTCAAATATATATGATTTGGTTGCGTTGGGTTTTATGGTATATCCACCGTTGTAGATTAATGCCAAATCCTCTTTATACATATACATTGAATATGTAGGATTTGGTTCCGTTGGGTTTTATGGCATATCGTCGATTGTAGGTTATTTAATACCAAATCCTCTTTATATATATACTAAATATACGATTTATAAAAACATTTAGTTCATAACATTTTTAAATGAGCCTTGGCTCTATCTTTTATTCACTCACACAAATATTTTCAAGTATTTCTATCTAACACGATTCTATTTCCAATTAATCATTCGTTTGCACACAGTTAAATGGCTCCAAGTATTGCTGTATATCGCTAAACATTCAATTAAACATCAGTCATTTACTTACACACAGTTAAATCATCAAACAGTTCTATTCCTAGTAATTCAATTTAGCATGTCATTTGTTTGCACACAGTTTTAATGTCAAACAGTTCTATTTAACCTATAGATAGGAACCTATCAGGTGCTACCACTTCGGGCCAGAGTGGACCTGGGAACAATGGCAATGGGGAGTTACTCTGCATTCCTTAAAGCCCCAAGAGCGGAACCTCACCATCAGATTATCTAATACCATATCAAGGACATTTGTTTGGAAGGTTTGGTTTGGTTTGGTTTATTGGGTTTTATGGCATATCAACCTTTGTAGGTTATTTAACGCCAAATCCATTTTTATGTAAATAATCTGTTCTATTTAAAACAATTCAGTTTAGCATAAGTACACAGTTTAATTGTCAAAAACATTTCCATTTGAAACTATTCAAGCAGTTATATATAACAATTCAGTTAAGTGTAAATACAGTTTTAATGTCGAAAAACAGTTCTATTTCAAATAATTTAGTTAAGCATAAGCACGCAGTTTAAATGTAAGTACGGTTTAATTGTCAAAAGCATTTCTATTTCAAGCTATTCAGTTTACTCAAACAATTCATTTTAGCATAAGTATGCCGTTAGTTCTATTTAACCCATAGATAGGGCCCTATCAGGTGCTACCACTCCGGGCTAGAGTGGACCTGGGAGCGAAGGCAATGAAGGGGTACTCAGCATTCCTCAAAGCTCCAGCACTGCTGGAACCTCACCATCAGATTGTTTAGTGTTATATTAAGGACACTCGTTAGGGTGGGTCTTACCCCTCTGCTGAGGTGCAGTCAGTGTATTCTACAGTCCCAGCTGACTGGGCAAGTTTGGAGGGGTGTCTTACTCCTCTGTAGAAATACAGTTGGTGTATGCTGCAGCCCCAAATAGATCAGTTTAACACTCATTAGAATTTGATAAGAAAAACTTGATGCCATGTAACTGTAAATTATTTCTATTAAGAATAGTAACTTAAAACTATGATTATTTACAAAGGAAATTGTTATTGGTTACTTGAAACCAAAATGTGCAAATGAAAATAAGTAAGTTAGTAAAGTTAGCAACCATAGTCGAGGGCAACCAGAAAGCTCCTTTTTCAATAGCTACTACACCAAGGTGTAGGGTAGGGCACTACTGAATTGCTACACTACCCTTGATACGTACCTTATGCTGCAGAGTGTTAAGCAAGGAGGTATCAAGTACCATTTTTAAAGTCTTTGGTATGACGCGACCTGGGATTGAACCCATATCTCCCAGACCATTGGCGAACCCGCTACCCACTAGGCCAATGAGGCGGTTACGAAAAAAATGAAAATAATTAGATGGAATTAATTAATTGAAACCATATAATTATTAGAATTAGGTGGGAATACTGGACACCATACGACTGTATGAAAATTATTTGTATTAGATAAGAATACTAGAAATCATATAGCTGTATGCCAAAATCTCTTTTGAAACAATGACAAAAATCTAAGTATAAATATACAATGTACGCGATTCCCTAACCTAGAGGCATAAAATAACCTTAGACGAGTTGAGATGAAGTTAAAATCGATCCATCAAAACAAGAAAAAATTAGAGAGGAAACAGGGGAATAATTAATTTGTATCAACAGAGGAGTAAAAACAACGGTCGATCGTTTGCAAAATATAACAAAACAAACCGGAACGGGAAAAATGGGTGAAAATTGACGAAATTATCAAGAACATCTTAGCTTAGCCGGTTGATAACCAGACAGAAATTCGCAAGGCACTTTTCAAGAGGATTTTTACGCTTTGTTTCATTGAATTGACAATTTTGTGTCACCACAGAAAGCTACAAGTGGATTTTTCCTCGATTTGATTCAGATTTGAAAAAGGAAGAAAACAGCCAATCAAATATTGATTCACAAAAGAGTATCTCATGAAGTTAAATTTTTGTATTCTCGTTCATCTCATTCGTTTTCCCCTGATTTATTCAGGCTTTGCTCTCTCTCTCTCTCTCTCTCTCTCTCTCTCTCTCGCTCTCTGGAGAGGTTAAGGGTGGAGGTGTACTCTTTCTGCATTTTAACAACACATAACGGTAAACAGTTTTCATTGCCAATCACGGGTCATATTATAGGGTACAACCCGGGTACGATTTGTTGACATCGAAGGCTGCAAATTTCCCGTGGGAAGCACAAGTACTTCTGGGCAAATTAATATTCTCTGTCGTTGAGATATCAATCAGTATCGAAATATTTCAGGCTCTCTCTCTCTATATATATATATAGCTGAAGTTACATACATATATACATATACATATCTATGCGCACACAAACACACACACACACACACACACATACACACAAACATATATATATACATATATATATATATATATCGATACGTACACACTCACATATATATACGTTACTATACGTACATACATATACCTATCTGTATATGCATACATAAATATATACGTATCAACTGGTATATATATATATATATATATATATATATTGATGCATGCATATAAATATGCATATCTATACGTATATATATATATATACGTACATATATATATATACACAAAATAATACGCAATCGTATATACACGACTATACGTATATATACATATTTATACATATCTATATCTATATATATATATATATGAGTACATGTACATATATATATATATATATATGCAAATTTCATTAAACATAATAGACATTTTATGCCTACATATTCTCTTTTGGATCCGTTTGAATTCCCGTATTACTTTTATCTTATTCGGGGGGAACTGATTAAGGTATTGTCCATAGTTATATGTATCCCTAGTACTTTCTGCCCGACTTTGGGCCATCATCAGGGGAGAATCTGTTACAAAAGTGATGTAACTTTTGTTTTAGCAAATTACTACTGTGTAAGGACGTCTTTGCTGTTGGAGATTATGGCGCTTGCTTTTAAATGTAATTCTGTAAATAGTGCCAGTAGCTAAAGACATTTAAGTACGTTAGCACTGGTTTGAAAATTAATTCTATTAAGTGCTGGTTGCAGGTTTCTAATATATAGTGCTTCGAGAATCTGAAGTTTTTGTTTATTATTTTGATGTTCGAGTATTGTTGTGTTGTCGGTGAGAATTTTTCGTAGTTGTGTTGTTGGGCATGAATGTTTTTTTTAAAATGCTGACATCACTCGAACGGATCCAAAAGAGAATATGTAGGCATAAAATGTCTATTATGTTTAATGAAATTTGCATTAACGAAGAAATGCTGCCTAAATATACATATATACATATATATATACAAATGTATATATACAACCCTAACTACGTAACTACGCTTACATGTATATATAAATATACATATACATATATATATATATATATACGCATACATTGCCCAGTCGGCTGGGGCTGTAAAATACACCGACAGCTTCTCTGCAGAGGGGCAAGACCCCCCCCCCAATGAGTGTCCTGTTTATGACACTAAACATTCTGATGGTGAGGCTCCAGTGATGCTGGAGCTTTGGGGAATGCAGAGTACCCCTCCATTGCCATCGCTCCCAGGTCCACTCTGGCCCAGAGTAGTAGCACCTGAGAAGGGTCCTATCAGTGGGTCGAATAGAACTAAACCGTGGTTTGGGTTTACTGTTTTTGCATTTAAACTGCGAATTTGTGCTACATTGAATTGCTCGAAATAGAACTGTTTTACCTCTATACTGTGGACTTATGCTAAACTGAATCATCTGAAATAGAACTCTTTTCACATTAACTCTGTGCATTGCTCAGTCGGCTGGGTCTGTAGAATACACCGACTGCACCTCTGCAGAGGGGTAAAAACCCCAAAAAAGTGTCCTGGATATGACACTAAACAATCTGATGGGGAGGCTCCAGTGATGCTGGAGCTTTGGAGAATGCGAAAAATCCCCTTCATTGCCATTGCTCCTAGGTCCACTCTGGCCCAGGGTCCTGGACGACGCGGTCAGCGCTAAAGAATGATTGGAAGTGCTCAGACCAACGACTCAGAATGGAGGCTTTGTCTGTAAAAAGCACTTGCCCATCTGCATGGCGCAAGGGACTTTAGACCCAGTGAGTCTGGCCATACACTGAATTGAGGGCTTTGTAGAAGCCTCTATAGTCACCTAGGTCTGCGTATTGCTGAGTACTCTTTGCGAGATTGGTCCACCACTCATTTTGGATCTCTCGAGGTTTGCGCTGGAGGAAGCCGGAGGAGACGGAAGGCAGCTCTCCTCACAGGACATGACAGTTGAGCTAGGTGGGCTTTGTGGGATGATCTTTTCTTCGCTAGCAGTTCCTGAATCTCTTGGTTGTTCTCATCGAACCAGTCTTTGTTCTTCACGGTGGTAAACCCCAGAACCTCTTCAGATGTCTCCAAGATAGCACTCTTCAGTTGATCCCACAGTGTTTAAAGAGAAGTATCTTCTGGGCAGTCACTGTTTTCAAACTTGGACTGTAGGCCTACCAGAAAGTTAGCTTTCACTTCAGCTGACTGAAGTTTGTTCAGATTGAACTTTTTCTTGTGGAGACCTCTCTTTCTTGTCTTAGGTTTGAAGTGCAGCCTAAGTTTGCAGGGCACTAGGCGATGGTCGGTGTGGCATTCAGCGCTAGGCATCATTTTGGTGTGATTGACGTCCTTGAGGTCACGCTTGTGCACAAGGACGTAGTCAATTAGGTGCCAATGTTTGGACCGAGGATGCATCCAGGTTTTTTAAAGTCTGTCCTTTCACTGGAAGATGGTGTTGGTGGTGACAAGTAACTGCTCAGTGCAAAGCTCCAGCAGCAAACGCCCATTGTCGTTGCAGTTACCAACGCCATGTCTGCCAAGTACTTCTTTCCAAGAATCTGCATCTTGGCCCACTCTAGCATTGAAATCACCAAGGATTATTACCTTGTTATCTGCAGAGGTGCTTTAGAGATAAGTACGGAGCTCCGAGTAGAACATACCTTGTGCTGCAATTTCAGCTCGAAGAATTGAAGCGTACCAACCGAAAAGCGTGGCATACCGCTTATTTTTCAGAAGTCGAAATGACTGTTTGGCAGATTTTCCAGACTGGCAGCGATGGAGGTGCAGACCATGAAACCGACGCCTGAAATGCACCCGTCTATTGTAGGTTTACCTGACCAGAAGAGGGTGTATCCGGAGCCATGCTCTTGGAAGCTGTCTTCTCCTGGGAAGCGGAACTCACTAAGGACAGCAATGTCGACATTTAACCTGGACAGTTCATGTACAACCAGAGCTGAGCGACGATCAGGTCAATTGCTGTGAGCTGCATCAAGTATGGTTCTGACGTTCCCGCATGCGACTTTCAGTATGGGTTTTTTTTCCCTCTTGGAGGTGGGTGCGTACCTTCCTTGTTTTAATGCTTTTGGACCGCTTGAGAAGATGCCCGTTGACTGCGACAAGCCAACTTGGGGATAAGAGACGAGCTTCGGAAAGGCCACTTTTTCTAGGCCCCTCTCCTTATGGAGCAAGCAGTGCTGTCCCTAAAGAGGGTTGCTTAGTCGTTCAGGGTGCAGCCAGGTGATGTTGTCGTCTCAGGTCATCATCAGACGACCAATATCCTGAACCGTCTACATGCAGGATTGGGACTGCGGTCTCCAGTAACATTTTTCACCTGCTGTTTCACCACTTTCCCACCGCTACAGGGCATGAAAGTTTTCGTGGCGTCGCGGACGTGGACTTGTCCTTTCAGCCTGTGCAATGAAGTTTTTAAGTGGAGTGCAGTGTGCGCAATACTGTCCCCATCCTTTAAACCCGTGGTTCATCTGTCATGGCCTAGCACGCTGGGACGGTGACAAGCGAGGTCCTTTTGGTCGTAGGTTTTTTGTCAGACTGCCCTTGTCCTAGACGGGTTGCCTGCCAAGGCTTTCGAGCTCAATCTGCTCCTGGTATTTAATTGCTATTTGACCCATAGCTGGCCCCCTTAACAGATATTATCACCCCTGGAACAGGGTAAACCCAGGAGCATTGGTAATCAACTGGTCATTCCACTCTCCCCAAAACACAAGAACTTCCAAACCAGAGCCTTATCACTGGTTGCAGTTTAATGTCTTACCCAGGAATCAACGGAATTAGTTCCACTTTTCGGTAATCAGAGACATGGAGAGTGTACGAACAAATTAAAAAAAACTGCCAGACAAAGATACATCAGGTGGTCTTAATACGCGCTTGGATACTAACCTAAGTATTTCTACATCCCTGCGTAATGTGCTTGATGGTTGTCAAGCAAGAAGCTTCCTCCGGTCTTTGACAGATCTGTTTTTCGTCGCGCTAAGTGTCTAGCCACCCTCCTCACCAGAAAACTTGGTGGGGGTACCGGTTTAGTAACCGATGACCCGACTATGAAACTGGCAGTACAGGATTACATACTACCCGTAGCGCTATGAGCGACCTGACATACGTATATATATATATATATATATATATATATATGTACATCCATATATAGATACATATATATATATATCCACACATATATATATATACATGAATATGTATACATACGTATACATACGTATATACATATCTATACGTACATGTATACACATATATATATGTACATACATATATAAATAGACATATATATAAACCTATATACATATATAGATGAATACGTATATACATACATATATAAATATATATACACACATATATATATAGATAGATATACATGTATACATATATACATAAATATATAAATATTCATGCATACATATACAGATATACATATGTACATATATATACATATGAATATATAAATATATATGCATATATATTTATATATATATATGCATATATATAAATATATATGCATATATATGCATATATATATATACACATACATTTACATATATGTATACATATATAAACATATATATATACTTATACACATGAAAATACATATATAAATACATATATATATACATAATTAGATATATGCACATATATATATTAGATAGATAGATAGATAGATAGATAGATAGATAGATAGATGGATAGATAGATAACTCTACATCTATGCATATATATGCATATGTATATGTACACGCATATACATATATACACACATAGATATATACATGTATATATATGCATACATATTTATTTTTAATGCATATACATAAATATATATATGTATGCACCTATATGTATTAACACACACAAATATATATATATATACATGGATGCATTATTTTAAGCGTTCGGTTGTATTGTACTTGCAAAGGTTTTTATAGCTTTTCTAATATACCCACTCCTTACGATGGCCTTAGATGGGTCTGAAAGTACTTGGAAATCAATCAATTATGGAAAATTTATAAGCCAATTTTAGCTGGATATTATAACATCCATACGCAATGTTATATAATCTATAAAATCATCAAAATAAAAATTTATAGACAAAAGATGTTTATACTTTTTAATCATATATATATATAGACACATAATATAATCACAGTCTTTCATTTCTATCTGTATATATATATATATATATATATATATATATATATATATATATATATATATATATATCAGTCCCTACGTATTTATCTCGGGTTTTCTCTATTTACATCTAATCACACACACATAAACACATACGTTAGTCTATTCGTATCTATCTCCGTTATTTCTTTCTTGTTAACTCTAGATAGATAGATAGATAGATAGATAGATAGATAGATAGATAGATGTGAATAAACTGAGATAGATAGATAGATAGATAGATAGATATGAATAAACTGAGATAGATAGATAGATAGATAGATAGATATGAATAAACTGAGATAGATAGATAGATAGATAGATAGATAGATAGATAGATAGATATTAGTTTAATTATATATCAACCTATCACAGTATGCCATTTCTATCAATTTCTCAGTTCATCCTTATCTGTTTCTTTAACTAGCTATCAACCGCTCTTCATAGCTATCTATCTCAATCTGTTCGTATCGAGATTGTTAGTTATCTCTATTCTTTTCTATGTTTCTTCATATCACTCTAGACCACAATTTACAGAGTGTTCCTACAAAACATTTATTGGTATACCTCGAGTTAAGTCGTTCTTGATTATACGTCGTTTGTCAGAAAAATACAAAGAATAACAAAAATCAAGATTAAGTCATTTTTTTTTTTCGACTTTACCTCTGCCCGCCTCAAATATTAAAGTCGTTATATCACTAGAAAAGTGTTAAAAGCACGTTATATCATTTTACGGTACAATGAATAAGAATAAAGGTATATAAGATCATATCAAAATACAATAAATGTTAATATAATTATCATAAATCCAAGATAAGGAAAT
>CAUZXS010003160.1:0-12500 GCA_963585895.1 Sepioteuthis lessoniana
AGATACTTGTGGAACAATATTTCTGCCCAAAGAGCCACGATTTTAATAGACATAGAAATTTTACTTTCTTATAATTAAAAAAATAAAACAAACAAAAAATAGAACAAACAAAACTAAACAAAGAAAAACAACCCCGTAAAAACACATTACATAATGTCAAAGCAATAATAGAAAAAAACAAAACAAAAAAAAAAAAACAACATAAATTGATAAAACGTCTCAAAACAACGCCAAATGTCTTTTATACCAAAATAACCCATCTTGAAATAGGATGAACAGATACAGGTTGTCACACAAGTATCTAAATAAACCAATGGCTAAGTTAAATATCTGACAGTTAGAGCTACCTTTAAGCATACCATACTCATGCCTAACAAATACAATTCAATTGTAGATCTCACTGCCAGGTGTTTACGATAGCAATGATTATAAAATTATCAGTCCAAAACACTTGGATACCAAAAAATAATTTCCGTTCAACGAATGGATACAATACATAACTAGTTCATTTTCCGTGACTTTTTTTGGTTGTCAGATCTTTTAAAAACTATTTTTTTGAAAATTTCAAAATCGAACTTTTCTTCAAAATCTTTTTTCTTGGCAATGATATCATTTCGATGGTCCGGGAGACCTGGGTTCAATCCCAGGTCGAGTCATACCAAAGACTTTAAAAATGGTACTTGATACCACCTTGCTTAACACTCAGCATTATAAGGTACGGTTCAAGGGTAAAGTGGAGCAATCCTGGGAATGGAGTAGCGCCCTCCCCTACACCTTGGTGTAGTAGCTATCGAAAAGGGAGCCTTCGGGTCACCCTCGACTATGGTCTAACTAACTATATATATATATACCAACCCCTCCGCTCGGGCAGGATATGACAAAAGGTCAATTTTTAACAGGTTTTAATTCAGAGTTTTCCTTCTCCTAGACTAGTTGCTTCACCAAGGCTAAAGAACCTAGTCTGCCCTACAATTTTACCCATAGCTGGAGGGAGAATAATTGGATTCATACCTTTCCCAAGGATATTAGTGCTATGTGAAATGCAATCAGTCTTGTCCAGGATTTGAACTCGTGTTGCCGTGTCCATTTCTTACGACGATAACCATTACACCACGGGCACCTCCTAATATATATATATATAAAACAAAATATTCCGAGGATGAATTTATTTATAAACGATAATATGACATCGTTTCGGTATTTTGTTAAACCATTTTCAAAGTGAAGTTAAGAATGCGATGTTAAAATACTTAATCCAAAAATCACTTTCAAATTTAAAAAGTGAAATAATAAGATTAAAAAATTGTAAGCGTTCTATTATCGTTATTAGCGTTCTATTAAAATATATAGAAATGTTACAAGTGTTCGAATTTTTTTTCAAAAAGGATAATGTCTTTAGTATAAATTTGAAACAATAAAAAACTTTCATAAGAATTACGAATTATTTTTTAACCCTAAAACCTTGTTTTAATCTGTTTTACAACTATTTTCTGGTTCTTCATTCTTTAATCCTCCCTCCCCCTCTCTCTCTCTCTCTATATATATATATATATATATATATATATATATATATATATATATATATATATATTCATTTTAATATATATATATATATATATATATATATATATATATATATATATATTAAAATGAATTGGTCAACAAATGAATTTAATTTCAATATGGTACTTTAGGGGTTTATTTTCTCGGCATCTCCCGTCGAGAAAGTAAAACCCTAAAATACCACACTGAGATCATTTGCTGTCCTATTTTAAAATATTTACTTTTCTCTATTTGGACTAACATGAATATTTTATATATATATATATATATATATATATATATATATATATATATATAGAGAGAGAGAGAGAGAGAGAGATAGAGAGGGAGTGATATATTTGCATACCTATACGCGGTAGTAATGTTTGTATTTGTCTAGATAAAATTACTTATTAGGAATAAAGTGCACGTATACTACTGAAATATCCGGAAAATTGAAATATCCGAGAAATAATGGCCCAAATAGAATTTCGAGAGGAAACTTAGATTTCTCATTTTTCTTGTGTTTAACAATTTACTTCATATTTAATATTTGTTAATATTCCAAGCTGTCCTAATGCTAAAGACATGTCCTAAAGATATGATACGTATACTTTGTAATCTAAAGATTTTTACTGAATTAATATTATGTGATCTCTGTTGGTCTGACGTCACAGATAATCTGAAACGTGTACAGGAAAACAGTGGTGAACTTGAATTGAAACAGCATTGTGATATAGACATAGCAAATTTAAAAAACAATTATTCAATAACGTTCAGTAGCGAAGGCCACACAATTTAGAGAGGAGTTTAAGTGTTGATATATATATATATATATATATATATATATATATATATATATATATATATATATATTAAAACTTACAGTGAAATTAATTATGTTGGTTGAATGTGATTACAATGAATGTAGTGACACCTTATTTATCAACTAAATTAACAACTAAAATTTAAAGGGTTTTAAATATTTTAGCAAATTTTAACAGACATTACACTTTCGGACATTTCTACCTAAAATCTTCCAATCCTACGTAGAAAGTTGTTGAGAATGTTGTATTGCTTGATGGCAATGAAAAAAAGAAAATATTCGTTGGAATTTGTCATTTTAGTTATATTTATACTGCTTATACATGCTCTATCCCCGTTGTCTCACTCTCTGTCTATAGATACGGGAAACTTTAACAAAACACAGTGACAATATATATATATATATATATATATATATATATATATATATATATTATTATTATTATTATATTATATTTAACAGTGTTGGTTGTCACTAAATCACTTTGTGGATTTGTGGCAAGCAAAGTGCAATATAATAAGGAGAGTGCTCAATATCAAGGGAAGAGCTATTATATAATAATAATAAATAAATAAATATATATTAGATATATATTAGATATACGAGGATCATTAAATAAGTTTCCAGACTTTTTTCGTATGGGCACTTTTATTGATAGTACACACATGAAACTCTAGTCCCCTTTGAAGTAATCTCCTCCGGCTGCAATGTAGTTGTTGTACCGTTCCAACAACTTTAAGAAGGCCCCATTAAGTCTTCTTGTGTTAATGTATCAATGACCTTCGTCACAGCCTCTTTCATCTCCTCAATTGTCTCATAACGACAGCCTCTGAGCTTAGGGAATAATCAAAAGTCACTGGGAGCAAGGTCTCGACTATAGGGAGGCTGAGGAACTGTCTTGATACTCATCTTGGTCAAATAGTCTGTGACAAGGATGGAGTTGTAGACTGGTGTATTGTCCTGGTGGAAATGCCACTGACTCGATTTGAAGAGTGCTGGCCTCTTCCCAAGGAATCTCTTCCTGAACTCCCTTAAAACCTCTACGTAGTAACTCTAACCCTAACCATAACCCTTTAGCCAATCAACTCTTGTGTATTGACTTCCTTACTCCTCCCACACCTCTCCTCATCCCTCACAGACTACCTGCCTGCCTTGAATCTCTTATGCAACTTAAAAACTGATGCTCGATTAATGCAAGGTGCTCCAAAAGCAGTCTGAAGCATTCCATACGTTTCTGTGATATTTTTCCCAAGTTTAAAACAGAATTTTATTGCATATCGTTCTTCTAATGTGTCCTCACGTCCAGATAGCATTTTTGAAATTCACCAGCTGTGACAATCAGGGTGTATTCCAATTGCTGCAGTAGCTGTTCATTTGAAGCTGAAATGATGAAAATTGGTCCATCATCTCATAAGATGTATAGCAATAACATACTGCATTTTCAAGAGTCTACAACAATTTTAAATGCCTATACAAAAAAAGGTCGGTAAACTTATTGAACAGACCGCTTACATATTCCATGAATTATATATCTGATATATATTTCATATATATATATAAATAAATATATATATATATATATATATATATATATATATATATATATATATAGATAGATAGATAGATAGATATTTTTTATAAAGCAAGAAATTTGGAAATAGCATCCCATTTCCAAAATGGAAATGGAATACTATTTCCAGATTTCTTGTTTTTTAAACAAAAAATATATATTTTGCTCTGCTGGTTTATTTTGTATTAAACAGTCGCCCATTGAGCACTCTTCTTTGGATATTCACATTCAATGTTTACTTTATATATATATATATATATATATATATATATATATATATATATATATATATTATCTACAAGTTTAAGTATATGTATACGAATATGATACATATAAAGATAGTGTATATATGCATCAATATACCGCTGTATTAATATTTACACATTAATATATATATATATATATATATATATATATATATATATATATATATATATATATATATATATATATATATATGAACCTTTTCGCAGTAGGCACATGTTTGCGAGTCGATTGTTCTTAAATGGCAATGTACCTCATCTTTGGAACCTCGTTCTTCGATTCGCAGACAGTCTCCGATTTACAAACGGGTTACAGTCATGAAGATTGGACGTAAGCCGATTTCTACGTGAGTCGGGACACATACGATGTTACTGAAGTTTATCAGGCCGACATACCTAAGGTTACTTTGTTTCTACTGTAAGCTGGTGTACGGAGGCGGGGAACGTGAAGTAATATTGAAGCGAGATATTTAAAAGTGATTGTGGATTTTGTATCATTCTGTGTTATCATAGATATTTTTTATAAAAAGAAAAGAAAAGAAAGCTCACAGTGTGTAAATTGCTTGGTCAAGACCTAGGTACAAGCTCTTAGGCTCAAACACAAAACAACCAAATTTACACACGAAATCAGTTCAAGAAAAAGAATCTCTTTCTTATTCGAAAGAAAACAATTATCTTGCTAAGATTATTTTTGTTATCATAAGGGAACAAAAAAAAAACAACAACAAAAAACAAAAGACAAAAACAATATAAAACAAAAAATAAAGACAAAAATAACAATCAGTGTATGGCAATATATAATGAAGAATTTCACCTTTTGGAGTATTACGTCATTCTTCCTTGGGGATTAAAGTTGATGCATATATTACATTATCTCAAATAAATCTTTCTCTATTCAATCTTTGCATTCAAGTGACACAAGGTCAGTATGACAAGTGGAAAGATAGTTTGCGAGAAAACGCACGTTCATGTCTTTTTAAGTTGTTAAACATATGGATGGCTCAAATGTCCTAGGCAAAAGGCATATCTTTTAAATTTTGATATGCCTATTTTATATTTTCTCGTGATCTGTCTCTATTTTTCATCTGCATGCGTATATATATATATATATATATATATATATATATATATATATATATATATATATACAAATGAGAGTACATGTCGTGTATCTATACACAGTCATGCACACACGCACACACGCGCGCGTACACACACACACACACACACACACACACACACATATATATATATATATATATATATATATATGCAGCATAAAACACATGCACACATATATACATATGGCGTACATTAATAGCCATATGTCGAGCACTATGTTCGAATGATATGAAACTTCTCCTATATTCTATATATCAATAATTCCAATGGCCTAGTGGTTAGAGTGTTCGCCAATGGACCGGGAGACCTGGGTTCATTTCCAGGTCGAGTCATACCAAAGACTCAAAAAATGGTACTTGATGCCTCCTTGCTTAACACTCAGCATTATAAGGTACGGATCAAGGGTAAAGTGGAGCAATCCAGGGAAAGGAGTAGCGCCCTCCCCTACACCTTGGTGTAGTGGCTACTAAAAAGGGAGCCTTCGGGTCACCCTCGACTATGGTCGCCAACTTTACTTTACTTTTATATTGTCTCTGAACATTCAATTATATAACTTTTATATATATATATATATATATATATATATATATATATATATATATATATATATATATATATATATGTACGCAATATAATACACATAAACACTCACGTACACGCGCGCGCTCTCTCTCACTCTCTCACACACACACATGTTTGCATATATATTTTTGGTTCTGGACGAAAGAATAGATACTTAGATGTTGGCTAAAATAAAATGAAAAATACCAATAAATTTATCCAACCCGATCAATTTCAGACATTGTCAAATAAGTAAGTAAAGTTGGCGACTTTTAGTTGAGGGTTATCTGAAGGCTCCCTTTTCAATAGCTACTACATCGATGTGTAGGGAAAGGGCGCTACTTCTTTCCCTGGATTGATTCACTTTAACCTTGAAACGTACCTTATAATGCTGAGTGTTAAGCAAATAGGCATCAAGTACCATTTTTTGAGTCTTTGGTATGACTCGACCTGGGATTGAACACTGGTCTCCAGGGCCATTGGCGAACACTCTAACCGCTTGGCCAATAACTGATTAATTATAGACTTGGTGTATGAGTGCCATAGGATTGGTTCAACGTTTGTGTGAAATTTAAAACTATATATATATATATATATATATATATATATATATATATATATATATATATATATATATATATATATATATATATATTATATATATATATATATATATATATATATATATATATATATATATATATATATATATATATATATATATATATATAATATATATATATATATATATATATATATATATATATATATATATATATATATATATATATATATATATATATACTAAAAGATTTTAATTCAAATTTAAAAAACGTTTAGAGACTCCAATATCACCTGGTGATCGATAGAGATATTGTAAAACTACCTTGCAATAGACCTGCTTGTATTTCAAGATAATGTTTTTAAAACTGTCTTTAAATTTGTTTTGGATATTCTATTTCAAAATTAGGGCTGGACACAGATATTTGAACACTGTCAGGAGAAAGACTGCTATATGACTGTTAGTTGTCTATTTATATATATATATATATATATATATATATATATATATATATATATATATATATATATATATATATATATATATATAACCCCTCTGCATGCGCAGGATACTACACATGATCAATTGTTAAATGGGGTTAAACAGTTTTCTATTCAGATTTTCCCTTCTCCCAGATCGGTTGCCATGCAAAGTTTTAAGTCTGCTACTATTTACCCATAACTGGAAGAAAAATTGTTGGATTCATGCCTTTTCCAATGGTATTAGCCTTAGGTGAAATGCAAACAGTCTCTTCCAGGTTTTGAACTTGAGCCGCTGTATTTATTTCCAACGATGATGACCTTTACCCCCGGGATTATAATTATTTTGGTTGAATGTTTATACGCCTATGATCTTTTACCCTATGCAAGCTTTATTAAATAATGATTTTAAAAACTGTTTAATCTTAGGAAAAATAAAAGGGAACGTTGCATCTCTCAATAAATTTGTTACTGCAAAGTTAGGATCACCGATCGTTACGAAAGTTAAAAAAATGGGAAAACGAAAGACGTTAAAAATTATCTTTATGACCGTTATTTAAGCTCTGATTTAAGGATATGAAAAAATTAAAACCTAATGCTAGACGTGAAGAACAATTTTAGTTACACCAAATATTTCATTGCAAGTCAAGGTGTTAAAAATATTGCTGTAGGGAAATTATTTTGACTGAAGTAAAACGAATTCTTTTACTGCCATGCAACGGGATTTTATAACACATATTCAAATTCCCCGCACACACGACAATCCATGTACAATTGCTTCAATGATGTTAATGCCAAAATAAAATTTGTAGAAGATAATCAGTATGTAAAAAAATCAACAGAATCGTATTCATATTACTTATCAACGCAGTCCACAAAAATCTTAATGCTAGGGCCTTGGGGAATACGGAGCACCCCTTCATTGCCATTGTTCCCAGGTCCACTCTGGTCCAGAGTGGTAGCACCTGATAGGGCCCTATCCATGGGTTAAATAGAACTAACGGTATACGTATGCTAAACTGAATTGTTTGATTAAACAGAATAGCTTGAAATAGAAATGTTTTTGTCAATTAAACCGTACTTACATTTAAACTACGTGCTTATGCTAAACTGAATTATTTCAAATAGAACTGTTTTTTGACATTGAAACTGTATTTACACTAAACTGAATTGTTTAACATAGAACTGTTTTGACATGTAACTGTGTGTAAATAAAATCTGTACTTATACTAAACTGAATTAGCTGAATTAGAACTGTTTGACTAAACTGAATAGCTCGAAATAGAAATGTTTTTGACAATTAAACTCTACTTACATTTAAACTGCGCGTTTATGCTAAACTGAATTATTTGAAATTGAACTGTTTTTGACATTGAAACAGTACTTACACTTAACTGAATTGTTATATATAACTGCTTGAATAGTTTGAAATAGAAATGTTTTTGACAATTGAACTGTCTACTCATGCTAAACTGAATTGTTTGAAATAGAACTGATTATTTACATAAAGACCGGGACATTGGCCTTGCGGTTAGAGTGTTCGCCAATGGCCCGGGAGACCTGGGTTCAATCCCAGGTCGAGTCATACCAAAGACTTTAAAAATGGAACTTGATACCACCTTGCTTAACACTCAGCATTATAAGGTACGGTTCAAGGGTAAAGTGGAGCAATCCTGGGAATGGAGTAGCGCCCTCCCCTACACCTTGGTGTAGTAGCTATCGAAAAGTGAGCCTTCGGGTCACCCTCGACTATGGTCGCTAACTTTACTTATTTACATAAAAATGGATGTGGCGTTAAGTAACCAATAAAGGTTGATATGCTATAAAACCCAACAAACCAAACCAAACCACAAATTTTAAAAGTTTCCAACAATTTTTGAAAATGATTCCTTATAAACTGTACTAAATGCAAATTCTAAATAACCAAAATAAAATCACATGCTTTATGGTTTCTGTACAGAAATACTAGATCTTTGTGAAAATGAAAACGACGTTGGAGGGCATCTAATTTGTAGGAATGATACATACTTATAGATTTACTTGCTCATCTAAGTATGTGAGTTCGAACTCCAATCGTTCTATTACGTTCACTTTCAGACTAATACCCTTAAGAAAGTTATGAATCTATTTATCCTCCAAGCTAAAAGTTAAATTATATAAGTAGTGTTCTTCTGCAAAGATAGATTTGACATTAAAACCAAGACAACAAACCATTAAATTTACATTTATAGGTGAACAACAAATCCCTTATAACGTTTTCCTTAAATCAGGAAAATGTCCGAATGCTGCACAGTACATTCGGATAAAACCTAAAAGAAATGATATCTCATGATTAAAAGTATCAGGTATCAATAGTACAACCATCCGATGAAACTTAGTCGTTATATATATATATATATATATATATATATATATATATATATATATATATATATATATATATATATATATATATATATATTTTATTGAATTTAAACCATTTTAGGTTATTTAATGCAAAATCCTCTTTATACATATATATCAAATATATATAATTTGGTTTGGTTGGGTTTTATGGCCTATCAACCATTGTAGGTTATTTAATACCAAAACCTCTTTATACATATATATTAAATATATAGGATTTGGCTCGGTTGGGTTTTATGGCATATCAACCATTGTAGGTTATTTAATACCAAAACATCTTTATACATATGTATTAGATATAAATGATTTGGTTTGGTTAGGTTTTATGGCTCATCAAGCATCATTGGTTATTTAATGGCAAATCCTCTTTATACATATATATTAAATATATAGGATTTGGTTTGGTTTGGTTCGGTTTTATAGCATATCAACCATTGTATGTTATTTAATACCAAATCCTCTTCATACATCTATATTAGATATAAATGATTTGGTTTGGTTGGGTTTTATGGCTCATCAACCATTATTGGTTATTTAATGGCAAATCCTCTTTATACATATTTATTAAATATATAGGATTTGGTTTGAATGGGTTTTATAGCATATCAACCATTGTAGGTTATTTAATACCAAATTCTTTTTATACATCTACATTAGATATAAATGATTTGGTTTGGTTGGGTTTTATGGCTCATCAACCATTATTGGTTATTTAATGGCAAATCCTCTTTATGCATATTTATTAAATATATAGGATTTGGTTTGAATGGGTTTTATAGCATATCAACCATTGTAGGTTATTTAATGCCAATTCCTGTTTATACATATATATTAAATACCTGATTTATAAACACTTTTTGTGAATGACATTTTTAAACGAGCCTGAACTCATTTTTTACACAGTTAAAAAGGTTAAAAAAATTCTCTTTACTGTTAAATATTTGTTTACTAGTTTCAAGTATTGAACTGTCACAATTTAACATCAGTCATTTTTTTCACGCTGTTTGTAGGTGATTTCATTTTTACACGAGTTAAAACTAATTTGTTTGTCCACTAGTATTGCTATTGTTTCTATACTATTAAATGGTTTCAGTTATTGCTATCTAACACTACTAATTCTATCCAATATCAATCATAGGGAAGTGGTTACAATTATGGCTATGTATATCACTAACAATTCAAATAAGAATCAGTCATTTATTTTTACATATTTGAATGATAAAACAGTTTTATTTGACCCTCACATGGGACCCTATCAGGTGCTTTCACTCTGGGTTAGTGTGAACCTGGGAGCAATGGCAATGAAAAGGTACTTCACATTACCCATCTGCAGAGATATAGTCGGTGTATTCTACAATCCCAACCGACTGGGCTATATATAAACTGAATTTAATTATCATATATATAGAGAGAGAAAGAGAAAGAGAAAGAGAGAAAGAAAGAGAGAGAGAGAGGGGAGAGAGAAAGAGAAAGCGAGAGAAAACGTGATAGATAGATAGATAGTAAATGCATTGAAAATAAAGTACCATTTCAGAGTTAACACATATCTCTATGATCACAAACTTAATATTTTATTGAAGATTATCAAAATGAAAGTAATCAGAAAATCGCCCGCTTTTTTTTGGTAGTTAATGAAAAAAAAAAAAAAGCTAAAACAGAAAAAAACCCTACTTTTTCCTAGTTTTATAAGATTTGATTTACTTTCATCTTCAATTAAAAAAAAATTCTACCAACCATTTAAGGTAAAATTTGTATGGTTCATTTAAGTAAAGCAACATTTTTTAATGAACTTAAAACTTATACAATGTTTCTTATGAATTATTTATTTGTGCGAATACTAGCTTAATAATGAGTTGTTATTTACTAAGCTTAACTTAGGACAAACTCAGAGGCACGGGCACCCAGTGAGAATCGAACTCACTTGCAATGATCCGCTTGTCAGTCAACTATTAAATCGTACAAATTGCCTTTTCTTCATGAAGATTTGGTTGGTTGGTTAGTGGGGTTTTATAGAATATCAACCTTTGAAGGTTATTTAATGCCAAATCCATCTTTATACAACAATCCGTTCTATTTCAAACAATTCAGTTTAGCATTAGTACGCAGTTTAAATGTCAAAACAGTTCTATTTCAAGTAATTCAGTTTAGCATAATTACGCAGTTTAGTTCTATTTGACGCATAGATAGGACCCTATCAAGTGCTACCACTCCAGGCTAGAGGAGACCTGGGAGCGATGGCAATGAACAAGTACTCCGCATTCCCTAAAGCTCTAGCATTACTGGAACCTCATCATCAGATTGTTTAGTGTCATAACCAGGACACTCGTTGGGGGTGTTACCCCTCTGCAACGATGTAGTCGATGTATTCTACAGCCCTAGCCGACAGGACAATCATGGGGAGTAATTGAAAACATATTTTCATATATTTTTTTTATACTCCTCTCTTCGGGGCCCGTGGCGCAGCGGATAGAGGCGTTGAGTCTCTACGGTTCCAGGTGAGCATTGTCAGAAGATAGCGGTTTCAATTCCTACACAAGCCGGCCAGAGGTTTACTTGGTCAAAAACGTGGTGCGATAGACAACAACTATGGAAGGCAGTAATTACTGGGAATACGGTTACAAGACTCAGCATTCCTATCCGAGGTCGCGGTTAATCACCTGAAGAAGGCCAGAGGTGAAATTTAGCCGAAACGTAGTGAAGAAGAAACAACACAAAAACTACCAAGATGAGGACAAAAAATAAATAAATAAAAAATTAATTCTCAGATTAAGAAGCCTCATCTCAAAATGATTCCAATTAAAGACAAGTATATTTTCATAAATTTATATGGGAAATTCAAATTGTCACAATGTATGACTCAGAATATGTGAACGTCAAAAGTTAGTTTGAAAAACTCCATTTAAAAGAAACTAAATTTAGTTCATTTTTCAAAGTCTAATATTGGCATATGTAAATCATTTTAATGTTTTATGGGAATAAACTTTTATTCTTCTTATCTACTGCATAATTTCTCTTGAAAACGCAAAGTGAATGAAGGTCGTTGGTCTCTCCAGTTTTTATAAAAATTGAAATTAACTATTTGTATCACAAAAAACTCCAAAAAACTTTATTGTACCTAGCTGTAGCGTAAAAGTCGTCAAATAAAAAATATCTTTTTTGGTTAGAATGG
>CAUZXS010003160.1:15000-35000 GCA_963585895.1 Sepioteuthis lessoniana
ATAATTAATTAGAGGATCATAGCGATTATAACATTAATTGTATGTAACAAAATCAGAAAGTATCACATTTTGATAAAATCCTAATCAGTAAGAGCAAGAATATAAAAGTTCTGCGTGAAAAACTTCAATGTTGAAGCCCTTTAAATAATCCCGGAAAAAAACCTGGAAAAGAGACTAAGGTGGGGAATCTGTGGAAGAAATGCAACTGTTCTGTGTGCCATGTTGATAATGAAGAAAGAAACAACCCAAGGAACAGAACATTCAAATTAGGAAAGCATCCGAACGCTTGGAGAGAAAGAAAAGTACAAGTGCTTAAAAAACACTGGAAGCAGACACCATGAAACAAATTAAGATGAAAGAAGAGAAAGAAGTTTGAAAAGAGTACCCGACAAAAACAAGAAAACTGTTCGAAACCAATCTCTATAGAAGAAATAAACACCCCTCGTCAGATACTCTGGACCATTAAATAAACAAGAGAGACAGATCAACAAAGGACATGGAAATTGATCACTACATACAAGACCTTCTATTCAAGAGATGATACAGACAGTGTATATGTGTCAAAAAAAGGAGGAAGAAGACTTGCCAGTTTTAAGGATTGCGTTGGTGTATCAATTCAAAAACTAGAGAAATACATTAAAGAGAGGAAAGAAAGACTAATTTCAACAGCTTGTAATAGCATTGACAACATAAAAACAACAACAACAACAACTTTAAATAAAAATAAAAAATGGGAAGAAAAACAACTGTATTTCAAGTGACACCCTGGCGAGATTACGCCATAGAAGACCAGGACATGACTTAAAAGAAAAATTCTGTTAATAGCAGCATAAAATAATGCCATAAGGACCGATTACATGAGAGCAAAATTTGATAATACGCAACGGAATTGTTTGTTTGTTTGTTATTTAATTGTATATTAGCGTTTTTGGGTTATTTAATGCCAAGTCAATCCATTTTTTAGAACAGTTGTGGAACTATTTAACCCATAGCTGGGTGGATAAGGGGTTTCATAACTTTCCTAAAGGTATTTTTCCGAAAGTGAACGTAATAGTGCGACTGGAGTTCGAATTCGCGTATTACAGTTCTGTAGTCCAGCGCCATAAGGACAAACAAGGTCAAAACAAAACAAAAAAAAAAAAATAGACAAGGCACAACAAAATAGCAGATGTAGATTATGTGGAGATAGAGATGAAACGATCAAGCGATTGCGGCAAATTAGCCCCAAAAGACTATTAGACTAAACAAGACTGGGTGGGGAAGGTGATCCTCTGGGAATTGTGCAAGAAGTCTAAATTGACCGTACGAATAAATGGTATATGTGAAACCAAGAATCCGTCTTTGAAAATGTGACGCTCAAACTTCCATGAGAATTTTGGGATACAAAGGGATCAGTTAATCTCGGCCCGACGACCAGAACTAATATTCGTCAAAAAAAAAAAAAAAAAAAAAGAAAAGAAAAAAGAGAAGTAGACTTTGCCGTTCCGGTTGAGCTAAGGGTGAAACTTAATGAAAGCGAAACGAAAGATAAGTACCTAGACCTTACTAGAGAACTAAAAAAACCGTGGAACATGAAAGAGACGTTTATACCAATCATAATTGGTGCTCTTGATATAGTCATCGAAGTATTATTAAAGAGACTGGAGGATTTGGAAAATACAGGACAAGTGAAGACTATCCAAACTACAGAATTATTACGATCGGCCAGGATACTAAGAAGAGTCCTGGAGAGTTGAGGAGACTTACTTTCTCTCAAATTCCAGTGAGAAACCATCAACAGACTGTGGAATGAAAAACTCTAAAATGAGTAAAATAATAATAATAATAATAATAATAATAATAATAAAAGCGAGAATAGATAAGACTCAACAAAATAGTAAATGCAGGCTATGTGGTGACAGAGATGAAACCATCAATCATATAATAAACGAATGCAGCAAATTAGCACAGAGGGAGTATAAGGCGAGGCTTGACTGGGTCGGTAAGGTGATTCACTGGGAAATGTGTAAGAAATTTAAATTCGACCATACTAACAAATGGTATATGCACAAATCAGCACCTGTCCTAGAAAATGCCACGCATAAACTCCTATGGGACTTTGACATACAAAAGGATCACCTAATCCCGGCCAGAAGACCAGACTTGATAATAATCAACAAAAAAAAAAAAAAAGAAAAAAAGAGAACTTGCAAAATAGTCGACTTTGCTGTCCCGGCTGACCACAGAATAAAACTGAAAGAATGTGAAAAGAAGGATAAGTACCTTGACTTTGCTAGGGAATTGAAAAAAACTGTGGAACATGCAGGTGACAATTATATCAATTGTAATTGGTGCATTTGGAACAGTAACTAAGGGATTACTAAAGGGACCAGAGGACTTGGAAGTTAGTGGACGAGTAGAGACCATCCAAACAACAGCATTATTGAGAACGGCCAGAATACTAAGAAGAGTCCTGGAGACTTGAGGAGACTTGCTGTCACTCAGACTCCAGTGAAAAACCATCGGCTAACGCTGTGAAAAGCTCTAATGAGTTAATAATAATAATAATAATAATAATAATAATAATAATAATAATAATAATAAAGGGACTGGAGGACTTGGAAATAAAAATAAAAGGACTGGTAGAGACTATCCAAACTACAGCTTTGTTGAGATAGGCCAGAATACTAAGGAGAGTTCGGGAGTCTTGAGGAGACTTGCTGTCACTCAAGCTCCAGTCGAAAACCATCAGCTAACGCTGATGTGAAAAACTTTTAAATAATATTAGTAGGCAATGATACTTAGAAGAGGCTTGAAGACCTGAGGATACTTGCTGTCACTCAAAATCCAAAGGGAGACAACCAGTTAAAACAGCTGTGAAAAATTCATAAGGGGTGCAATAATAATAATGATAATAATAATACTATGGAGAGTCCAGGAAACCTAGGGAGACTTGGCGTCACTCACACTCTAGAGAAAGGCTATTAGTCAAAACTAGTCTGAAAAACTCTCAAGAAGTGAAGTAATCATATTTACCAACCCCTCCGCGCAGGCAGGATGTGACACAAGGTCAATTTTTAAGCGAAGTTTAGCAGGTTTGAATTCAGAGTTTTCCTTCTCCTAGACTAGTTGCCTCTCCAAAGCTGAAGAACCTAGTCTGTCCTACTATTTACCCATAGCTGGAGAGAGAATAATTGGATTCATACCTTTCCCAAGGGTATTAGTGCTATGTGAAATGCAATCAGTCTCGGCCAGGATTTGAACTCGTGTCGCCGTGTCCATTTCCTAGGACGGTAACCATTACACCAAGTGAAGTAATTACAGCTAAATGATGATGACATCTACTAAAATGACTGCAATAACACAAATGCAATAGAAGCAAACATAATATTAGGTTAATACAAAAGTTCCCAGCGTTTTATGAGAAATGCTTTCTTTTATTTATTTTCATACAAATTCATAGCATTATTAGTCAAAAGTCAAATCATTTTATCTGACATTTTATTACCTCATTACACTTTTTAAAAGAATTCCATCATATTAGACGGTGGTAAAATTTTACAGAATTTTTTTGGATCATGGCTTCATTATTCTGTCATCTGAGTATTTTCAGTTAAATTTTCTATCATATGAGTACAATTCTAAATTTTATTTGAAAAAATCTTCCATTAATCTTTTCACCAAACACAAAAAAAACTTTTACCTCAGTAGATATTTTCCCCTTAGTAATGACAATTTTGTCAAGCAAAAAACGGAGAGCCCAGTAGGTTGGGGCTGTAGAACACACTGACTGTATCGCTGCAGAGGGTAAGATCCCAGCTAATGAGTATCCTGATATAACTCTAAACTATCGGATGATGAGGGCCCAATAATGCTGGAGCTTTGGGGAATGCAGAGCACCCCTTCATTGCCATCGTTCCCAAGTCCACTCTGACCCCGGAGTGGTAGCACCTGAAAGTGTTCTATCTATGGGTTAAATAGAACTGTTTGACATTTAAACTGATTGCAAACAAATGACTGATGCTAAAATTGAATTGTTGAAAATAGAACTTTGATCATTTAACTGTGTATAAACAAATGACTGATGTTTAATTGAATTGTCAGCGATAGAATGCAAAACTTGGAACCATTTAACTGTGTTTGATTGTGTTCTTGTGTTTTATGGCATATCAACCTTTGTAGGTTATTTAATGCCAAATACACTTTTATAAAGTTCTATTTCAAACAATTCAGTTTAGCATTAGTACACATTTTGTCAAAAAACGTTTCTATTTAAATCTACTCAGTTTAGTCAAACAGTTTTATTTCAAACAATTCAGTTTAGTATAAGTATAGTTTCTTTTTACAAACAGTTAAATGTCAAAACAGTTCTATTTCAAACAATTCAGATTAGCATAAGTACAGTTTCAATGGCAAAAACAGTTCCATTTCAAACAATTCAGTTTCGCCTAATTACGCTTTTTAAGTGTCAAATCAGTTCCATTTCAAATAATTAAGTTTAGCATAAGTACACTGTTTAAATGTCAAAACAGTCCTATTTCAAGTAATTCAGTTTAACATAAATGCACAGTTTAGTTCTTTTTAACCCATAGTTAGGACCCTATCCAGTGCTACCACTCCGAGCCAGAGTGGACCTGGGAGCGATGGAAATAAAAGGGTACTCCGCATTCCCTAAAGCTCTAAGACTGAAGCCTCGCCATTAGATTATGTAGTGTCATATCCAGGACACTCGTTTGGGAAGTTTTAACCCTTTGCAGAAAAGCAGTCAGTGTATTTTACTGCTCCAGCCGACAGGGGAACACTTAACTGTGTGCAAACGAATGAATAATAAAAAAAATAGAATTATTTGCATAAGATAGCAATACTTGAAACCGTTTAACTGTGTACAAAAATTAGCTCAGACTCGTTAAAAAATTGTTATCAACAAAATGTATTTACAAATCATATATATTTGATATGTATGTATAAAGAGGATTTGGTATTAATTAACATATAATGGTTGATATGGTGGAAAAGCCAACCAAACCAAATCCTATATATATTTAATATATATATATGCATGAAGAGGATTTAACATTAAATAACCTACAATGGTTGATATGCATAAAACCAACCCAACCAAATCTTATATATTTAATATATATGTACGAAGAGGATTTGGCATTAAATAACCTACAATGGTTGATATGCCATAAAACTCAACCCTACCAAATCTTATATATTTAATATATATGTACAAAGAGGATTTGGCATTAAATAACCTACAATAGTTGATATGCCATAAAACCCAACCCAACCAAACCTTATATATTTAATATATATGTACAAAGAGGATTTGGCATTAAATAACCTACAATGGTTGATATGCCATAAAATCCAACCCAACCAAATCTTATATATTTGATAAATATGTACACAGAGGATTTGGTATTAAATAACCTACAATGGTTGATGCGACATATAACCCAACCAAATCAATCAACCAATAAAAAATGCTGACCGATATTTCTTTCACATCTACGCAAACGTAGAATAAAACTATCAACACCTGAATATGCGTTTCAATTGACTCAAAAATAAATGCACGGATTATAGAGCTGGATTACAGAAAATGATCCCACAAATTGACCAATACGTACACAGGTTGTGTGTCAACAACACTTATACTGTATATCCTTTTTGAGCTTTGAGATAAGACTACATTATTTCTTGCATATGCTTGTATCTGTTATTGCGACACAAGCTGGCCAAAGGCTTAGAAAATTTAATCGGAATATCTACTTCTTTCTCGCATGCACATACTGTACTTGGTGTTGTGTGGTGGTTTTTATTTCTCGTCGCTGCATTTGTTCTGCAAGTTTTATATAATTTCTAATGCACTTTCTTTAACTGTTTCTCGATTTTATCAATTTTTTAAGTTCACCAGAATATTGTTCGACCATGAGCTCCTTTTAAACCCTTATAAATAGTATCCAACACCCTTTTATACAAAAATTACTTGAAGTTTCAATTATCTATTTTTTAGATCGTGGTACACATTTCCTCAGATTAAACAAGTTGATAAAACTGCTTAATGAGTATGTCATAATCGGTCATAATTTTCATCGAATTAAAGTAAAAATATTAAAAAAATATTCTTCTTCCCCAAACAATTTTAAAGAGTATTCATGGACAAGAAATAAAAAAACTGATTTTTCTATCATTTTGAAAAAAAGATGGCGACTTTTAGCTTTTGAGTCAATCTAATGCAAACAAATTTACATGCCTAAAAAAGCATATATTTATCAACTAGTACACCAACCAGCTATGGGTAAAATGATTGGCAGATTGAGTTCTTTATAGAAGTACCATTGAGAACCCCCCCAAAAAAACCCCCCATAAACTTTGAATTAAAAACCAGAATCATATTGTCTTTAATTGGATCATTTTGAGATGAGGCTTCTTAATCTGAGAATTAATTTTTATTTATTGCGGACTTTTTGTCCTCATCTTAGTAGTTTTTTTGTGTTGTTTCTTCTTTCACTACGTTTCATCTGAAGAAGGCCAGAGGTGAAATTTGTCCGAAACGTTGTGAAAGAAGAAACAACACAAAAAAACTACCAAGATGAGGACAAAAAGTCCGCAATAAACTGAATCATATTATTTTGAGAATTTATGGTGCATCATTCTGTTATCAGCTCATCCAAAAAGTATGGCTGGTCCTACACAAGACTTGACCACTAGAAACAAATGACCCGTGTTGTTCATTTCCTAAGCTTCACCTAAATTAATGATCGTTCTCGAATCCGATTGACGAACATTATTTTACTCTTTTGAGAATTTTTCACACCAGCGTTACCTGATAGTTTTTCACTGGAGTCTGAGTGATAGCAAGTCTCCGAGATTCCACTCTGTATTCTGGACGATCTCAACCATACTATAGTTTGGATGGTCTCTACTCGTCCTTTTTTTTCCAAGTTTTCCAGTCCTTGTATTAATCCTTGGGTGACTGTACCAATTACAATTGGTATCACCGTCATTTTCATATTATTATTATTTTACTCATTTGAGAGTTTTTCACATCAGTTTTAGCTGTTGGTTTTCCCCTGGAGTTTGAGTGACAGCAAGTCTCCTCAAGTCTCCAAGACTCTTCTTACTATTCTGGCCGTTCTTAATAATGTAGTATTTTGGATGGTCTCAGTTCGTCCGCCAACTTCCAAGTCCTTCAGTCCCTTTAATAATCCTTTAGTTACTGTACCAAAAGCACCAATTACAATTGGTATAATTGTCACCTTCATGTTCCATAGTTTTTTTCAATTCCCTCGCAAGGTCGAGGTACTTATCCTTCTTTTCACATTATTATTATTATTATTATTATTATTATTATTATTTTTTTTTAATACTGATTTAAGAGTTTTTTATACCAGCGTTAGTTGTTAGTTTTCCACTGGAGTCTGAGTGACAGCAAGTCTCTTCAAGTCACCAGGTCTCTTCTCAGTATTCTGACCAATCTCAATAATGCTGTAGTTTGGATGATCTCCACTCGTCCTCTTATCTCTAAGTCTTCCAGTCTCTGTACGAATCCTTTGATGACTATACCTAGAGCACCAGTTACAATTGGTATCACCGTCACATTTATGTTCCACAGGTTTTTCAGTTCCCTAGCAAGGTCCAGGTACTTATCCCTCTTTTAGCTCTCCATCAGTTTTACCCTGTGGTCAGAATTATTATTATTATTATTATTATTATTATTTTACTTCATGCAAGTTTTTTACAGTAGTCTTAGCTGGCAATTCCGCTAGACAACAAGTTCTCTGTTTTTGTTTATCAGCACTAGGTCTGATAATCTGGTCGGGATTAGGTGATCCATTTGTTTCTTAAAATCCCAGGGAAATTTTATGTCTTATTCTCAGGGATAGATTCTGGTTAGAACATATGCCATTTAGTAGAATGGTCAAATTTCAATCTCTCGCATAATTCCCTATGGATCACTTTCCTCCACCAAGTCGTACCAATTATTGTACTTCTTTTGTGATAGTTTGCTGCATTCGCTTATTATGTGATTAATCATTTCATTTGTTTCGCCGCATAACCTACATTTGATATTCTGTTGCATATTATCAATTTTTGATTTAACTTAATTTGTCCTTATGGTTTTGTGCTGTGTTGTGCTACTATTAGAAGAGCTTCTGATTCTCTCTTTTGAGTTTTGCTTTTCGTTGCCATGTCAAGGTCTTCTCGGGTGCAATCTCGCCACTTTGTGTTTTAAAATATCTTTACAGTCCTTGAATTGATGCACCTACGCAATTCCCAATGCTAGCAAGTCCTTTTCTTCCTTTTTTTTTTTTACTCTTACATTCTACGTCATCTCTCTTTTAGTCGATTTTAAGAGTGGTCCTTACAAGGAAGATTATCCAGGTGTTTATCCTGTTGACGAAATTTCTTCAATAGTGCTTGGTTGAAACCAAGCGCTGCTACAGAATTTTTTTTTATTCTCTGAAGTATTGTTTTCTTATTTTACCTTCATCTCCGTTTGTTTGATGGTGTCTGTTTTCAATATTCCTAAGTACTTCAAATTTTCCTTTTCTCCAAACCTGATTCTTTCCTGGTTCGGTAGTTCTATTATTTCCGTTATTTCTCTTTTTCCACTTTTCATTCTTAGCATGATATATTTTTCAATAATAAATTCCATTCCTATAACCAAGCTGTGTATTCTTATTGTTTGTATTGGGTTCTCCTGTTGTTTTTCATTTTTGCAAATACCTTTATGCAATTTATATACGTAAAGTGATTAATCTTTTCCTGTGATTTTGAAAACTTTGGTCACCCCGTGAAATTCTTAAGAATGTGCTTAAATGGCATCATTGCTATAACAAATAGTAGTCGTGGGAGGGAATCTCCCAGGAAAATGCCTCTTTGGATTTTTACCTCTAGTAGTATTTGACTTTCCGCTATCAATTTCATCCTCTAGTTTTCTATAGAATTCGTGATGACGTTTATGATTTTGTCGGATATTTTGTACATTTTCAAACACTCAATTATCCACATTTGCGGTACTGTATCACAAGCTTTCTTGTAGTCAACCAATGTCATAGCAACATTCCCCCTCGTTTTGAGGATATGCTGTTCTATATATAGTATTTCACTTACTCTACTTATTCCTTGGATTTGGTCTTATTTTTTTATACTTCAGGATCAGGGTAGTTTTCCCTTTCATAATTCATTCGGGTATGCTTGCTTCTTGAAAAACATTTATTCAGTTGCAATGCCATTATTTTGTGGATTGACGTGAATTAAAAAAAAAAAAAACACAAACAAAAAAAACAAAAACAAAATCCATCTATGCCATCATGACACGGCGTTTTCCAATGTGGTATTTTCTTGAGTGTTGCCCAGAGCAAATATTAGTGTATGATCGCCTCGGGGGTCTTCAAATTCTTGCAATTCTTTTTTCGTGTTATTTATTTATTCAGCGTTTCGGCTATGTTCTTTTTTTTTCCATATTTTACTCCAAAATTGTTTCGTTTCTTTTGCTGATTTTTTTTCACACACTCAACCAACCTGTTAGTTGAATTTTCCTTCGTTATTTTGAAAAAGTCCTGTTTCGTTTGTATTGTTTAGCTCTGTCCTGGTACCTTTTGAGTTTTCCTTGTTTCACCAATATTTTATCTAATTTTCAGCTTTACTTTCAGTTTCTTACAACCCTTAACTACGTATTTAGCCAACGTGCTTGGTGAATAAACGCTATAATTATATGCATTCTATGTATCATGTTTTTACTCCCTCTTTTCAGTGTTAATTTTCCAATTTAATCGATAGTACTATTTTGAGTAGATGAGCAGTTCCGCCAGGTGAAAAATTTCGTATTTTATTGAGGCTTGGAATCCCAGGTATTTTGTTGATGTGTTTATCTGTCCCCTTCTTCTTCTTCTTCTTCTTCTTCTTCTTCTTCTTCTTCTTCTTCTTTAGAATGATTTCAAGTGCCTTAAAGGGACTCTGCTCTGGTGTTTATCCCTTTAATGATATTGATGCTGCACAGCTTACTTTCGAAATGTTTTCTCGTTTGTCTGGGGTACTCTTTTCTTGTTTTTTCCTTCCTCTCCGCTTGTTTGATGGTGTTTGCTTCGAATATTCCCAAATCCTTGTAATTTTCCTTTTATCCAAGCGTTCCGATTCTTTCTTGATTTGGCAGTTCTCTTCCTTCCTCAATTTCTTTTTGTTCAAATTTCATTTTCATTATCATTAGAGTTTTTCACATCAGCGTTAGCTGATGGTCTTTCACTGGAGTTTGAGTGACAGCAAGTCTCCTCAAGTCTCCAGGACTCTTCTTAGTATTCTGGCCGTTCGCAATTATGCAGTAGTTTGGATGATCTTCACTCGGCCGCCAACTTCCAAGTCCTCCAGTTCCTTTAGTAAACCTTTAGTTACTGTTCCAAACGAACGAATTACAATTGGTATAATTGTCACTTGCATGTTCCATAGATTTTCAATTCCCTAGCAAGGTCGAGGTATTATTATGATTATTGTTGTTGTTGTTGTTGTTGTTACTCATTGAGAGTTTTTTTTTACATCAACGTTAGCTGAAGGTCTTTCACTGAAGTTTGAATAACAGCAAGTCTCCTCAAGTCTCCGGGACTCTTTTCAGTATTCTGGCCGATCTCAACAATGTTGTAGTTTGGATGGTCTCCACTCGTCCTCTGATTTCTGAGTCTTCCAGTCCCTGTACCAAATTTTTGTGACTGTACCAAGAGTATGAATTAAAATTGTCATACCTATCACTTTCATGTTCCACAGTCTTTTCGATTCTCTAGCAAGGTCGAGGTACTCTATTATCTATCACCGATTATTTTTCTCAGCTCACATATATCATCATGTTTATCTATCTATCTATCTATCTATCTATCTATCTATCTATCTATCTATCTATCTATCTATCTATCTATCTATCTATCTATCTATCTATCTATCAGACTCTCCTTATCTATCTATCTATCTATCTATCTATCTATCTATCTATCTATCTATCTATCTATCTATCTATCTATCTATCTATCAGACTCTCCTTATCTATCTATCTATCTATCTATCTATCTATCTATCTATGAAGTCTATTCCCATTTGTCTATCCATTTATCTTTCTGTTCTCTCTCTCTCTCTCTCTTTCCCCCTCTCTCTCTTTCTCTCTCTCTCTCTCTCTCTCTCACACACACACACACACCATCCCAATCGGCTGAGACTGTAGAATACACCGACTGCATCACTGCAGAGGGTGTAAGACCCCACCCCCAACGAGTGTCCTTATGATGGTCTGGCTCCAGCCATGGAGCTTTGGGGAATGTGGCATAGCCCTTCATTGCTATTGTTCTCAGTTTCAAGCAGACCCGGAGTGTTAGCACCTGATAGGGTCCTATCTAAGGATCAAATATAATTGGTTGATATTTAAACTGTGCACAAAAAATGACTCAAGCTGAATTGAATTGGATTTTTAGAAATAAATCTCTTTGAACATTTAACTATGTGTAAACCAAAGACTAATTGAATTATTAATAATACATAGCAATTCTTGGAACCAAGTAACTGTGTAAAAACAAATGAATAATGTTGAATAGAATTATTAGCGTTGAATAGCAATACTTTAATTGCGTGCCTTAATTGGATTATAGTTATTACAAAGTAATACTTAGAACTTTGATTCTTCGCAAATTAAGGAATAATGTTGAATAGAATTATTAGCGTTGAATAGCAATACTTTAATTGCGTGCCTTAATTGGATTATAGTTATTACAAAGTAATACTTAGAACTTTGATTCTTTGCAAATTAAGGGATAATGTTGAATAGAATAATTAGCATTAGATGCCAATAGTTGTAATCACTTCACTGTGTACAAAGAATATCGATTAATATTGAAAAGAATAATAAATGTTAAATGGCAATGGTGTAAACCATTTATCTGTGTAGAAACAATAGTAATACTAGTGTGCAAACAAATTAGTTGTTACTAGTTTAAAAATAAAATCACCAATTGACAGTGAACAAAAAAACAAAAAACAAAAACAAAAAAAAACAAAAACGAAATTACCCATAAATTATTCACTTACAAATGATATATGTATATCTATTTAAATGTGTGCCAGGAAATCATCAATAGGGAAGAGAATCTTTCGTATTAGATCGAAATGCTTTAAATCATTTAACACTGTGCAAAGAAAAACCTCAGGCTTGTTTAAAAATTTTATTAAAAATGTGTTTATTAATCACATATATTAGAAATATATGTATAAATAGGATTTGGCATGAAATAACCTACAATGGTGGATATACCATAAAACCCAACCCAACCAAATCGTATATATTTAATATATATATATATATATATATATATATATATATATATATATATATATAAAGAGGATTTGGCATTAAATAACCTACAATGGTTGATAAGCCATAAAACTCAACCCAACCAAACTAGAGAGAGAGAGAGAGAGAGAGAGAGAGAGAGAGAGAGAGAGAGAGAGATAGAGAGAGAGAGCAGAAAGATAAATGGATAGACAAATGGGAGAGACTATTATTACAATTAGTATTACTTTTTGTTTAGTAGATATTGTAATATTTATTACAAATAGTATAAAGAATAGAAAAGTATTGTATAAATAATGGTATAATAGTATATTATAACGAATAATACTTATACATATTGACTGTAACAAATCCAGTTCATTAGATAACATCTTTAATAAGGAAAGAAAAACAGGCAGTTTCAATTCATATACCAGCAATATTTAAGCCCCTGATCATTGTACTTGTGGAAATATAATGGTTATTAAACTTATATAGATGCTTTACTTCCGTTTAGATTAGATTTGATTGAGTAAATGAAAATTATACCATCAGTTATAACTTTGTGGATATATTGAAAAGTAATGATAAATGGTGTAACTTTAGACTGAAAAAAGATGAAAGTATATATATATACACACACACACACACACATATATATATATATATATATATATATATATATATATATATATATATACATTGTAGAGTCAAAAAATGTAAAGTTAGGCACACATATGCACAAACGTAATCCCCATTCAAGCATAAATGAACAATATTAATCGGTCTTATTTTGAAAACCTCTCACTCTGTCTGACGAACGCTTAAAACATGAAACGCAGGGTTACAGATACAACATTGAGATTGCACTGGAAAAGTGGTTTAGGATAAAATACATTTTATTGGTTAAGAAGAAATTCAAGTGAATGGTAATTCTTACAAGAATACGTTATATCGAGAATTTGCATTATAAGTTATCTCTGTTATATCGAGAATTTGTATATAAAAAAAGCTATCTCTGTGATATCGAGAAATTTTTTTTCATATGCTAATTATTGTATAGGTGAGGCGTCTTTTTAACCAATGAAATGTATTTTATCCTAACCTACTTCGCCAGTGCAATCCTGAAGGGCCGTTTGGTGAAACGTAGGTTGACTCGCTCTTGGCGATGTAGGAATTATTTTCACAATATATATATATATATATATATATATATATATATATATATATATATATATATATATAAAGATTGCTATAGGTCCAACGTGAAAAAAGTAAATGTTTTAAAATGGAGAGTCCTTCGAATTAAACTGAATTTGGTATTTAGGTTTGTTATTATTTCATGCACTTATTTTAGACTTTAGACTTTCTCCAGGAGATTAATAATGGCTTGTGTATTCTTTGGTTCCAGCTTTAACAGTCATTATTGTTTTGACAGAGGTGTGATGCTTTTTAATCCACACACACACACACACACACACACACACACACACACACACACACACACACACACACACACACACACACACACACACACATAAACAGAATCAAACTTCATGCTCTCACGGTTTTAAAATATATCTATCTGTGGAGTCAAATGTGTTTTCACACACATTAAACTCAATCCATTCCATTGAAAAAAAAACATATATGTATATATAGGTATACATTTATGTGAACGTATGTATACATTGAGAGAGAGAGAGAGAGAGAGAGAGAGAGAGAGAGAGAGAGAGAAAATAAAAATATGTGTGTACGAGTGTGTGTATATACGGATGTACTTGCATGTATGTGAATATGCGCATACACACACACACACACATACGCACGCACGCACGCACGCAAAGTAGATACTTGTATATACATACCCAAGAAAGAATGTGCCCGCGGTGTAATGGTTATCGTCGTACGAAATGGACACGGCAACACGAGTTCAAATCCTGGACGAGACTGATTGCATTTCACATAACACTAATACCCTTGGGAAATGTATGAATCCAATTATTCTCCCTCCAGCTATGGGTAAAATAGTTGGGCAGACTAGGTTCTTCAGCCGTGGCGAGGCAACTAGTCTAGGAGAAGGAAAACTCTGAATTCAAACCTGTTAAACTCCGCTTAAAAATTGACCTTGTGTCATATCCTGCCTGAGCGGAGGGGTTGGGTAAATAGTATCGTCATAAGAAATGGACTCGGTAACCCTACTTCAAATCCTAGACAAGGCTGTTTGCATTTCGCGTCGCGCTAATACCCTTTCCCTCAAGCCGTGAGCAAACAGTAATGTTGACAGGGTTTGTTAGCTTTAGTATGGCAACCGGTCTAGGAGAAGTAAAATTCTGAATTCTAACCTGTTAAACTCTGCTTAAAAAAACTGACCTTGTGTCACATCCTGCTTGTACTGAAGGGTTGGTAAATACATACATAAGAAAAAAAATTGCAGAGGGCTTAGTTCTTCATAAACAATTAACTCCAAAATTTTGACAGAAATCGAAGAATTGAAAAGGATCACTCCTCTATTAAAACATTGTTCGATAGTGGTATGATCCTTTTTGATTCCATATAAAAGCTGGACCGAAAACTACCTTATTCATTATCAATCTTCCGATAAAAACACAAACTCTGAAACACGTGTAGATCACAAGTGTATGAAATAATAGAAATCTAAATATCAAATTCAGATTCATTTGCGGACCAATTCATCTTAGTATATATATTTATATATATATATATATATATATATATATATATATATATATATATATATATTTCATCAAACATCGTGTGAAAGCACGTGCAATACCCTGCCCTCCTCAGACGCCAACCATGGTGATAACACAGTTTCGGTAGGTCAAGGCGGAACTATTCATCTTAGTATATATATATATATATATATATATATATATATATATATATATATATATATATATATATATATATTTATAATTGTTTATAATCCGAGGTTTAGACTTATTTTTTCGTAATCCAAGTTTGATTGGCATTTCTGTTGAATGGTCAGTGATGACGGGTATCGGATACATAATTAATTTTCGATTAGAGATATACCGAAAATCACATGCAGAGCGGAAACATGTTTTAGTAATTTGACGAAAAAAACTTCAATTTAGTGTTTCCATAATAAATTTATATGAACCGTGTTAAAGTGAAAATAACATAGAATATTAAACAAATAAGTAAAGTAAAGTTGGAGACCTTAGTCGAGGGTGACCCAAAGGCTCCCTTTTCAGTAACTACTACACCAAGGTGTAAGAGAGGGCACTACTCCATTCCCTGGATTGTTCCACTTTTCACTTAATCCTTACCCTATAATCCTGAGTGTTAAGCAAGGCGGAATCAAGAACCATTTTTTGAGTCTTTGGTATGACTCAACCTGGGATTGAACCCCGATCTCCCGGACCATTGGCGAACACTGAACTCATTAGGTAAAAAATAAGAAAAACGAGTTTCTTGATGTGAAAAAGGTCAGTTTAAGGATTTAAAGACCTAATCGCCACCCCGCAACAACTATGGCTTAAGTAGCACCACTATTGTTTTTCTAAAGGAAGGTTTTAGCATTGAATAACCCATGAAGGTTGATGTACCATATAAACAAAGAAACAAAACCAAGAAAGAATTTAAAGAAAAAGTATACAACACATGAACTGGTTAGTGTTATAAGAGCGATCCATGACGACAATAAAGTTTCTATCTAAAAAATAATAAAGAATTCTAATTCGAGTTTCATTATTTCCTTTATATCGAGAATTTGTATTTAAAATGTTATCTTCGTTACATCGAGGATTCGTATAAAAAGTTCCCTGTAATATCGAGAATTTGTATAAAAAGTTATCTCCGTTATATCGAAAATTTGAATGAAAAGTTATCTCCGTTATATCGAGAATTTGCTTGAAAAAGTTTTCTCGTTTACATCGAGGATTTGTATAAAAATAAGTTATCTCAGTTATATCGAGAATTTGCATAAAAATTAACACCGTTATATCGAGAATTTGTAAAAAAAAAATGTTACCTCCGTTATACCTAGAATTAGTATAAAAAAGTTATCTCCGTTATATAGAGAATTTGTATAATTGAAAAATGGCAATTATTCACTTGAAAAAAAAATTGCCTGGAATTGTTTTTATTTTATAAGTTAAACTATTTTGAATCCATAGCTCAAAGAAAGCTCACGCTACGATGCATCTATTTTGCTGGATTATGGTCTCTTATGTACAACAATATCGTAAATAAATAAGTACAATCTTTTATATTTCTATACATTTTCCTTTGAACAAAAGATACTATGATGATATTATACAATGAAAATTGAAGTGTCAAAAATACATGCAATTCATTAATATGATATGATACTGAGACAAGCGCAATGGCGGTCATTTGGAGCCCGACCTGTTAAAAATGCATCCTTTGAACTAGAGACATCAATGTTTTTTTATTGTTACTATATCGGCTCCCAGGACATGCAATCTATTTTTTTTGGAGCTTCTTGTCTCAGTAATAAATCATTATTATATTCATGGGTTGCATCTACTTAGAGACAGTTTTGAATGATTTTGTCTCCAAATAAGCAAGGACGCAAAATAGTTTTCCTCTCTTGTCCAAGGCATTGTGATCGAGGATTAATAGTTGTTATAGTATACTATTTTCAAATCTGAAACAAAAAAGAAGATAACATTATTATTAGTAGAGTTATTAGCAGTCACATGGGTTCCATGTTTATTGCGACACCCTATATTAATGGCCTGCTTCTATTTTGAGACAGTTTTGAATGATTTTGTCTTCAAATAAGGAGTGACGGAAAATATTTTCCTCTCTTGACCAAGGACACAAGATTATTAATAGTAGAGTTATTAGCAGTCCCATGGGTCCCATGTATATTGAGACACCCAATATAACCATGTGTATTGATACACCTAGTATGAACGATTACAGAATTTTACAGCACTAAAACTCTAACCAAAAATATATTAAAACTCCTTTGCAATCAAAAATATAATTTAATTTAAGCTGTGCACTTATTTTTGGATTATCACAAATTAATATTTTTGGTTAGAGACTCTCAGAGTTGTAGATTTTGGTAATGAATAACTGCCAACAATATCCGTTTTGAATATATAATGTTTCCTTAGAAATAATAAAACTGTATCGAAAAATCTTATATAGTTTCCTAGGATGCACTTATTCATGAGTTGTACTGTATATACAAACATGATAATTTGAGAGAGAGAGAGAGAGAGAGAGAGAGAGAGAGAGAGAGAGAGAGAGAGAGAGAGAGAGAGAGAGAGAGAGAGTTATTTGAAAACGAGAAAAGTTATTACTGGAATGAAGGTACTACTACAGATGGAAACATAAAGATGGAATTAAAAGAGAAGTGAATACCGGGAAAGAAAGAAAGAAAGAAAGAAAGAAAGAAAGAAAGAAAATATAATTAAATGGTGAAAGAAAAAAAACCCATAAATACGTGGAAGTAAAACTTAGAGATAGAAAGAAAAGGTTTGAAAGAAGAGTGAGTAGAAAATATCAGGGAACGCAAAAAGAATAACGAAACAAAATTTGATAAAATTAGAATGCTTGAAAGAAAATGGCGAAGTATTGGAAGGAAATCGAAGGAGAAAAAAAAAGCAAACATTTGCTTGTAAGAATGAAGGTAGTAAGTTTAGGGAGCTTGCGGTAAAAGAACAGATAGAAACGACTAGAAAATGAGGGATGAAAGAAAAAAAATGGAAGATGTAAGTAAAGACAGAAAATGCAATGAATGAAACACGAAAATAAGGACGGAAGTGGGGAGGATGGCTAGTTTGCGTAAAAAAGTAGGGAGTTTTGATAGAAGGAATATGATTAGGAGTGGGAAGGGAGACAACCGGGAAAAGGGGAGTAAGGAAGGAAACAAAGGGGAAATGAGGGGAGAAAGAGCTCTAGAGCTGGAATGTAGCAAGAGATATGTTTGTGTGCATGGAAGGGAAAAGGGGATTTGTGTAAAGACAAATTGGGGGGAGAGATGGAAGAAAAATAAGTTAAGAAGGATTTGGGGATGAAGACTGAATATATAAAGGTGGAGGTGGTATTGGTGGAGGGATGGATAAAGGAAACGACGGCAGAGTTGAAGAGATAAGTAAGAAAGGAATGCTGTTGGTGGTGAGGAAGAAAAAAAAGGGTTTGGGGAAATAAAAGGACGGGCATGTGGTGTGGTGGTGTTCTTGGAGGTGGTGGTGGTAGTGGTAGAAGTGGTATTCTTGGTGGTGGAGATGGTGGTGGTGATGTTTTCTTGGTGGTGGTGGTCGCGATAGTGCAATGATGTGATGTGGGATAAAGAGTAAAGATACCTGGAAAAAGGGAGAGAGAGAGAGAGAGAGAGAGAGAGAGAGAGAGAGAGAGAGAGAGAGAGAGAGAGAGAGAGAGAGAGATATTCTCGGGACCAGAAAGCTAAACGAGAAAGGACTGGATATAAGGAATGAAATAATGACGAAAAAAAAGAAAAACGTAAAAAGAAAAAAGAAAGACTTTTAAAGTGAGCATATAAAATGGATGTAAAGAGATAAATAGAATCAATAAAGAAAAAAGAAAAAAGAGACAAAAAGAAAGAGATAGGTGAATAAAGTATAGAAAAGAGAAAGAAAGTTAAAGCAAAAAATAAGAAAAAATCTTGCAGAAAAGAAGAAAATAATAACTTTGGAAGAAGAAGAAGAAGAAGAAGAAGAAGAAGAAGAAGAAGAAGAAGAAGAAGAAGAAGAAGAAGAAGAAAGTCGAAAGAAGAATAATAATGAAAGAATGAAGTCGCAAGAAGAAGAAGAAGAAGAAGAAGAAGAAGAAGAAGAAGAAGAAGAAGAAGAAGAATGAAGATAGAAAATGAAGAGAATATCGAGTAGGATCAAAAGAAAAAGAAAGTTAAACTTGAATTGTGAGTTCAAGTCTGGGATGAGTTTGAACAAACATATCACTAAATAAATTCAGGCTCAGAGAAAATTTAATTTCAAGGATCTCTTTCCAATATTTTAATTCATCTTTTTCTACACCCGATCAACCCCACCACCAAAATAATTCAGAGCGAAAAACGTAAGACAACAGCCTGCGAAATGAATAAAAACTAAACAAATAAGAATTGAAAAAAATATAAAAAACTGCAAAGTTTAAAATTTAATATTTTAAAAGAGGTTAAATTTAATTAATTGAAATGTCAAAACATGAAGGTCACGTCTTTGAGTTCGTCGTCTTTTTTTAAAAAATCATTTTTGTTTTTATAAATTAATTCTTCATTAAGTCGTCTCCGATCATGGATCGTCTGCGAGAGCATAGTTTTTGGATAATTAAATGCTATACATGACTGCTAAGTACATTTATGCATCCTGAGAAAGAAGTGATTTTGAACATTAATCAAGCAAATAGATAAGCTTTTACACTTTATTAAGAAATCGAGGCATGTGTTCGAGAAGAAGCTTTTATATATTGCTGAAAAATGTACTTATACATTCTTTACTGTACGAAAGTAGTTAAGTTGACTTCGTGTAGATATCGCAAAAAAGACGAATCGAAAGGAAAGAAGATTGTCTAATAATGACATGCAGATGGTAAGAATCCCTTAAATGCTCCAAGCATGCTTATGTACTTCATCTGAAAAGTAAGAAGTTTCTTTTTTTTTTTAGATAATTTAATGTACAATTACAAACCTACTTTGGAGTAACAAAAGTTTACACGG
>CAUZXS010003160.1:37500-67500 GCA_963585895.1 Sepioteuthis lessoniana
ATAAGTATATAGTTTAGTTCTATTTGATCCATATATCGGACCCTATCAGGTGCTACCACTCCGGGCCAGAGTTGTCCTGGGAGCAACGGCAATAAAGGGGTAATCCGTATTCCCCAAAGCTCCAGCATTATTGGACTCACTGGTTGTTATTGCTATAGTGACGGTGATTACCATTTAATTTCCGATAATTCAGGCTTTTTTACTAGACTAAAATAAGCTTAGTAAATATCTATGTTAGTTCCTTAAAATGCATTTGTGCAGTAAATGCTTTAAGATAATCAAATCGCAGGAATGATAAAATGTAATAAAGTAGTTTAATCTCTTACCTACCATCACTTATTTAATTTATCTATTTTTGAGCATTAGCTACTAAATACTTACCTATAAATCTACAGGTATGTACAGATCAGTATGTATGTATTCCTCATAGAAATTTAAATTTTACGGTGTTTTTGGTAATGCGGTAAAACTTTTAAACACATCTTTGAATTTTTAATATGCTGAAAATCTTCTCTCTACAAAATTCCACGAAAAAATTATTTGTCAATACAAAATTACAATTGATTATGACTCCTACTTTTAGATGTATATAATATTCGGTTGATTCAAGAGATAAGCACAATATTCAAAAATTTTTGTAGCTTCTTTGCGGAAAAGTGCTAATTTTATTTTGCTCAGTTTAGCTGAAAGATTATCAAAGGTCATGGAAGACCAGAAAAAAATACTTTATTGACTGTATAATGATGCTATAAAGACGTTCGTGGTGTAATGGCTACCTTCGTATAAAATGGACATGACGAGTCAAGTTCAAATCCTGGACGATACTGTTTGCATTTTCACATAGCGCTAATACCCTTGGGAAAGGTATGAGTCCGATTATTTTTCCTCCAGCTATGAAAAAATAGTAGGGAAAACTGGACTCATTAATCTTGGTATGGCAACTGATCTAGGAGAAGGAAAACTCTGAATTCAAACCTGTTAAACTCTGTTTAGAAATTGATCTTGTGTCACATCTTGCACATTGTGGAGGGGTTGGGTAAATACAGGCTGGGCTCTTTAATCTTGCTATGGCAACCAGTCAAGGAGAAGGAAAACTCTCTGTTAAAATTTTTTAAATTGTGCTTAAAAAGTGACCTTGTGTCACATCCTGCTCATAGTGGAGGGATTGGGTAAATACAGACTAGGCTCTTTAATCTTGCTATGGCAACCATCTAGGAGAAGGAAAACTCTCAATTCAAACCAGTTAAACTCCACATAAAAATTGACCTTGTGTCACATAGTGCGAAGAGGTTGGTAGTTATACTTAATGATGGTATTAATTTAGATAAATTAGAGAACTTACCAAAAATACTGGAAATTTTTGCAATAGACTCCAATGATTTGATACGCTATTTAGCTGAAAGTCGGTGAAGGACATAGAAAACGAGGAAAAAAATTGGATGACTGAATAATGATGCTCTGAATTTTGATGAATTAGGGATTTTTTCAGAGAATAGTGGAATATTTTGTTGCAATCAAATATTATGCTTTCTTCAATGGATTCTCGAAAGAAGGTACTAATTTCTAAAGGAAACAATACCAAAAATCTTGTAGTAAAATATGCAACTCTAACAATAAATATTTATACATTTACAAATTGTTATTGATTCATTTTATAAGTTATAAAGACTAAGTTACAAAATTATGTAAAATATCGTTATGATACTATTCATTCTGCTTAGGGTTGATTATACATACAACGGATCTATTTTTGATAATTGTCTTAATTCCTTACATTCATGAGAGAAGAATCTCGCTAGAAAAACCAGTAAAAGATAGCAAAAATCGGTGCTTAACTATCAAAATACTTTTTCTCAATCTTCAGAAATTTATAGTTTATTAGTGCATAAAATAATTAAATTAGAATGTAAGGGTGATACTGTATTGGTAAAGTCAGTGGGAACGATAAGGAAAGCCGAGATTATGTTTACGTATTCCAGAATGAAATGCCATGAAAAAAAAAATTACAACTGTACCGCTCGGTCTCGAGTGGTATGTGACACAAGGTCAATTTTTAAACGGAGTAGAATTGATTTAAATTCAGAATTTTCCTTCTCTTAGACTGATTGCCATATCAAGGTTAAAGAAAGTCAGCCCTACCGTTTACCAATTGCTGGAAAGAGAATTGATAGATTCATGCTTTCAGCCCCGTCTAGGATTCGAGCGACGATAACCATTACGCGATGAACGCCTCCTAAAATACAGCCGTGACTATTGTTTCATTCAATCTTCTCCATAGTCAAAATTTGGTATTTCTCTATATTTCATTCATTTTTCAAATAAAACCTACTCATGACATGTTAGGTTACATATAATTGATCATCAACGTATAAACCAAGTTGGTTGGGCCTGTAGAATACACCAACTGCATCTGTGTACATGGATAAGACCCGCCCCACCCAACATGTGTCCTGGATAAGATATAAAACAATGATAGTAAGGCTCCAGTAATACTGGAGTTTTGGAGAATACAAAGTACCCATTCTTTGCCATCGCTTCCTGGTCCACTTTGACCCGGAGTGTTAGCACCAGACTGGGTCCTGTCAATGGGTCAAATAGAACTATTTCATATTTAACTGTGTGAAAACAAATAACTCATGCTAAACTGAATTGCTTGGAATAGAACTGTTTTTGACATTGAAACTGTGTGTAAACAAATAACTGATGTTTAAATGAATTGTTAGCGTACATAGCAAGACTTAGAAGCATTTAACTCTGTGCAAAAGAATGAGCTTAGGCTCATTTAAAAACGTTATGTACAAAGCGTTTTTACAAATCATATATCTAATATATATGTATGAAGAGGATTTAGCTTTAAATAACCTACCAGGGTTGATATGTCATAAAGCAAAACCAAACTAAATCCTATATATTTCATATATATGTATGAAGAAGATTTAGCTTTAAATAACCAAAAATGTTTGATATGCCATAAACCCAAACCAAACTAGATACTACATATTTAATATATATGCATAAAAAGATTTGGTATTAGATAACCCACAATGGTTGATACGCCATAAAACCAAACCCAACCAAATCATATATATTCAATATATATGTATAAATAAGATTTAGCTTTGAATAACCTATAATAGTTGATATTCCATAAAACCAATCCAAATTATATATATATATATACATATATATATATATATATAAAGAGAATTTGGCATTAAATAACCTAAAATGTTTGATTTGCCATACAAGCCCGCCAAATTATATATATATATATATATATATATATATATATATATATATATATATATATATGTATATATAAACTAAACGAAATCAATCGTTAACGTATTTATACATATAATTATATTACGCTTGGTAGAATTAGCGTAAACTGGAGGGTCTTCCGGCGTTTATAAAATGGCGGGAATAACACCACATATAACAGTATATCAAGAAGTGTATTTGAAAAAATATTTTTTCTTAATCAACTAATTATTTAATTCATTTATTATGTAGATGTGGATTTGAGTAAAATCAATATCGAAATAAAGTTTTGTTTCTTACTAAAAGGAAAAAATGGCGTTGAGAAATATAAGTATTTTTCCATGTAGAAACTTTTTTTTGGAAGATTTAAAAAATTAAATGAATTAAGAGATAACAGATTTTAAAAACGTTTCTACAAATTTTGTTTTTCTCGAATAAGAGCATAAAGCTTTCCAAATTAACAACTTTTATTTTTAATGCATTTTTCATTCTATGAATCAGGGTAGAATTTTTGCAAAAAAGGAATATCTATTTTAAAAATATTTTAAAGGATTTAAATTCTCTGCGGACTTAATAAGAAATATGAATATTTTCTTATGCAGGAATGTTTGGTTGTGATTTGCTTTTGAATCAGTTTAAAGACGAGTGAAATAATTGTAGTAGTGTAAGACTTAAAAAATTTTTTTGAAGATGGAATAACTAAAAACACACATGATTCAGCTTCCGGTTACCGAATCAACTCCCAAACACTTTCATCACTCGGAAAGTTTTAGGATGCCTAATCATCGAAAAGCTTACGTCCAGTCTTTCCAAAGATACTATTTGTCTTGCCTCCCACCAGACAGGACTTGACACAAGGTCGGATTAAAGTAAGGATTCAGGGAGAAGAAGGTCGTCGGCTCACTTAGTGCAATTTGAGCCTGATGAGCTCAGCTGGATTTGGACCCAAACATGGGTCCTGGTACGAATGCCTGTTTATTGCTTGAACTGGACAACGAGGTCCAATACTATTCTTGCTTGTCAATGACCGACTTTTTTCCCAAAGACTTTGTTAAAATCAGAAGCAGATTTGTAATATCATAAAAGTTATCAACAGTATCAACATGATCACCACGTTTACGGAATATGTTTACTGTCACACACACACACACACACACACACACACACACACACACACACACATATATATATATATATATATATATATATATATATATATATATATATATATATCAGTGTTTGTTGTCTCTATCTCACTTGGCGGGTTTGTGACTGACCAAATGCGGTATAATTTGGAGAGTGCTCAATATCTGTGATAGAGCTATTATATAATATACATAATAAATAAATATATATTACTTTTTATATATATTTAATAGTATAGATGCTTATCTGTGATAACTGGTTTCATGCCTATCTTTATATAACAATCATCAGGCAGAAAAAAGTATTAGTATTTATTAACTCTTTCTGCCATGCTATCAAATATATAAAAAAAACCTAATATATATATATATATATATATATATATATATATACATATATAAAGTATCGAGATGGAATTTTTAATTCTTCTAGATATAAAAAAATCAATTTAAATTGATATCAGTGAACGATTGAGAGAATATTTGAGAACATGGAGGATATTAAAAGAAATACGTAAATACAACTTCACACGTTATCAAAAAAGTTTTAGGGGTTCTTTAACAAAAGAAGTAATCATTGGTATAAGTGTTTAGAATGCCCAAGATTATTTTGAAAGATATTAACATCTTATTCCTTGTTTTTATTGTCTTGGCAAATACAGCTTTAATATCGTAAATCTTAAACACGCCTATATATATATATATATATAGTAGAAAATTGGATAAACCAAACACTTACAAAGAGTTTAGTAGTGATATTCTGTTTCTTTATTCAATGAGTCTGAAGAAGTTCTTCCTTGAAATAAGAACGAAATATCATTTCTAAACCCATTGTAAGTGTTTGGTTTATCCACGTTTCCTCTTATTTTTATCATATATTATATATATAAGTTGGGTGACTGTAGTTGAGGCTGACCTGAAGGCCTTGTTTTCAATAGCTTCTACACTGAGGTGTTGATGAGGACGCTACTTCTTTCCAGGGATTGCTTCACCTACCTTTGACCCGTACCTTAAATTGCTGAGTGTTAAACAAAGTTGTATCAAGTACCATTTTTGAGTCTTTAATATGACTTGGGATTGAACTCCGGTCTTCCAGGCCATTGGCGAACACTCTAACCATTATTCCAGTGGAAGGATCCCCTGTGGCTTAATGGTCAACATGCTGGACTTCGACATTTTAGCAAACGAGTTCGAGCCCTTTTTGCGTTATTTCGTTAACATCCGGACTAATACTCTTTGGAAAATTAAGAACCCTTGCTAAGGTTTAGATAGTTCCACCATAATTCAACAAGGATGGCTTTGGCATTAGATAATCCACAAATGTTGTTATGCCTTTAAACAAAGAAACCGAACCCAAACTTATTTCCCCCAGCAATGGGTTAGATAGTACCACAAATGTTTTCACAGGGATGGCTTTGGCATTGAATAATCCACAAATGTTGATATGTCATTAAACAAAGAAACAAAACCAATATATATATATATATATATATATATATATATATATATATAGTATTATTCAATTCAGTAAATCCGGAGCAGGGAACAATTTCGTCAGGACAAGAAAATTATTCAAATTTCGAATAATAAAATATTCCTGGTAGACAGTTCAATGTAAATTAATTCACAAAGCAAATTCTCCCTTTCTTTCTTTCTTTGACTATCCCTCCTATCTGGTTATAATGTATTTTATTTTCCAATTGGATCTGATGAAGTCCTGTTAAAAATTATTTTAGAGTATTTGATTCATATCAATGCTCTCAACAGTATGGAAATAAATTTATGACCGAATATTGTTTTTTTCTTAAATGATATATATAATATATATATATATATATATATATATATATATATATATATATATATATATATATATATTGTCATCCACAGACAGACTGTTTCGTTCTATCAGAACTCTTCAGTGTGGCTAGACACGTAGGACGCTCGAAGCCAGGATCGAAACCCATCCAACTTTACGTTAGATTAAGTCTCAGACCGCTCGGCCAACAAGTGTACCACGTTTGGCTAAGGGAATTTTTAAGCTGCCGTTTGTTTACATTTTTATACCCTATCGGCTACCAGAGTGCTCAATTCTTTCCAAGAGCTTGCATTATGCGAGCAGCGGCCGCATATATATATATTGGGGAGTGAAGAAATATTCAGAGGTTTTGGGGTCATAAACATATTGATCCGTCCATTTTTCTGTTAAGTTACCCATCATTTTTTTCCATTCTCGCTGGGTTTTTCATACATCTCTTTATAAGAGAATAAAGACCTTCATTTTGTATTAATGTCTCCTTTATTTGAGTAACCTATTTTGCGTCTTAAATTCTCCCAATTCTTAAATCATAATATTTCTATAGATAGGCGTATATGTACGCACGTTCGCAGTTATGGAAGTTTATATACATCTCTTATTTACTCACGAGAGCAATTTTATCATATTTACCAACCCCTCCGCTCGGGCAGGATATGACACAAGGTCAATTTTTAAGCGGAGTTTAACAGGTTTGAATTCAGAGTTTTCCTTCTCCTAGACTAGTTGCCTCACCAAGGCTGAAGAACCTAGTCTGCCCTACTATAGAATAAATGGATTCATACCTTTCTCAAGGGTATTAGTGCTATGTGAAATACAATCAGTCTCGTCCAGGATTTGAACTCGTGTCGCCGTGTCCATTTCCTACGACGATAACCATTACACCACGGGCACCTCCGTTTACGCATTAAACATAGAATTTGGAATTGTTTCTACACTAGCAGGTAAAATTATTAAGATTTTACATCATTTGAAAGAGAGCAATTTTATAGCTTCATTATTTCAATATAACTTTTGCCTTTGGCTCTCGTTCTCATTCTTTAATATTTATCGATTATCACTTTGATACATATCTTTACATATAATTAATATAAATTGTTTCTGGAATTATCTTCAATGTCATAACTATTATTGCAATGATACGCGTTTATCAACATCTTCTAACTTGTCGTCATCCTTATCTTTGTCACCATTAGTAATTTCATTTGGTTAAACTATCGTTGTTCGTCGCCAGGACTTGTTCAATATTGTCCTGGCGACAACACCCCACGAGACACCAACTATACGGCCACTTGCCTCCCATCACGAAAACTATACAAGTTAGACGAACCAGACACGCAGGACACTGCTGGAGAAGCAAGGACGAGCTCGTAAGTGATGTACTCCTATGGACCCCCACATATGGTCAAGCAAAAGCAGGACGACTAGCTCGAACTTACACACAGCAGCTATGTGAAGACACAGGATGTAACCCTGAAGACCTGCCGGAGGTGATGAATGATAGGGAGAAGTGGCGAGAGATGGTTAGGGATATCCGTGCTGGCGGCACGACATGATGATGATGACGATGATCGTTGTTCGAAACCTAATAGTTTCATATAGATAAACCAATAATAAGTCTTAGTTTTGAAGTTATAAATAAATAGAAATATTTTCTGGCGGTTTCAGATAGTGTATTTCAGGTGTTTCAGAAAAATCGATATCATTTTCTTATCAAATAAGTAAAGATGGCGACCGTAGTCGAGGGCGGCCAGAAGGCTCTCTTTTCAATAGCTACTACACCGAGGTGTAGAGGAGGGCGATACTCCTTTCCCAGGATTGCTTCACTTTACCCTCGAAACGTACCTTATATTGCTGAGTTTTATACAAGGAGCTATCAAGTACCATTTTTATAGTCTTTGGCATGACGTGACCTGGGATTGAAACCAGGTCTCCCCTACCATTGGCGAACACTCCACCCACTAGGCCAATGAGCCGGTTTCATATCTAATTCTCTTTCAAATGATGTAAAATCTTAATAATTTTACCTGCTAGTGTAGAAACAATTCCAAATTCTGTTTAATGCGTAAATGCCTTTTTATTTTAAGATACAGAAATGTCATTCAATGGAAAAGAAAAGGCGTTTAAACATTAAACATTGAATTTGGAGTTGTTTCGACACACGCGGTTAAAATTTAAGTTCAATTGAACAAGAAATAATTAGATCACAAAGTGATATAAGTTTTTCTGGAATACCCAGTACATTTCAAATAATATAAACTTTTTGAAACATCTTGTAAGAAAGACTGTGATTACTGTTTCAATCCTCTCCGGACGCTGAAAAAAATGGCCTCATTAAAAATTGCTAAACTTTTAAGTAAATTCAATTAATGCTATCATTGCTGTTGTTATCACCATCTTTCTTTAATATTATTATCATCATTTTTGCATGGCCATAACTTCCATCGTCGACACGATAAAATCGTATATGTGATTACGATTGCATCGTAATCATATGAACGATAAACGTCACAATACCAACGTCACAATAATGTCTTATCATTCGACTTCTATTATTGACTATATTTTTGCATTACAAAAAATAAAAGAAAGAATAATAAAACTTGATTAGTTTCTTATGTGATATTTTCTTTCAAAAACAAGCGAAAATAAGGAACTTTTTTTTTCATCATACAACGTGTGAAAGCACGTGCGATACCCTAGCCTCATCAGCCGCCAACCAGGGTGATAACACAGTTTCGGTAGCTCAAGGCGGTACTGCCACTCCTGGCGCTACCGAGCAGCTTTTGCCACCGGATAGCAAAAGCTATCATAATGTAAACGGAGAAAAGTATATTAATGGATAAATAAAATCACTGAAGAATCTATAAATTTACAAGCACACAGATTCCATTATAAATAACACTATCACAAATTTAGTTCCTGGATAGTATGTGTTATTTCTTAAATCCGTATGTTGTAAAAGTATAGAAAATGGCCATTTATTTCTTTGAAACATTGCTTTTCTACCCTGGATAACACTATGTAAGACACATTTTATTCCTGGATAGTATGTGTTATTTCTCAATGGCTTCTATTGTAAAAGTATAGAAGATGGCTATCATTCCCCTGAAACGTTGCTTTTGCATTCTGGATAACACTATGTAGTATAAGTATTGTTTCTTGTTTGGTTTGGTTTCTTTTTTAATGGCATATCAACCTTTTTAAGTTATTACTGACAAAGCCATCCTTCTAGATTAACAGTGGCAGAATTTAACCCATAGCTGGGAGGATAAGGGGGTTCATGCCTTTCCCTAGGGGATTTGTCCGAAAGCGAACGTAAATGCGCGACTGGAGTTCGAACTCGCTTACTACGATTCCGCAGTCCATCGCTTTAACCATTACACCACGGATAATATATGTTATTGCTTAATTGCTTATGTCGTAAAAGTATTGAAAATATCTATCAAACCTTTGAGACCCAAAAGAGAAATTTATAAATTAACATATTTCCTTAGTAAAAACGAGTAAATTTGCATGTTTCCACTTAAGTAGGATCTGTATAAAACAACATATGAATTAAAATTTACTATTTTTACTAAAGTTATAAAAAATGAACAAAAATATTTTAAAAAATTAATTATAACGTACTCGGTACTAAATCGACTTGGAATGTTCTGAAACAAAGCAAACAAACAAAACAAAAGCAAATAAAAAATAAATTAAAAATAAAACGAGAACAATTTAAAATTCTATAATCCAGGTCTCAAAAGGAAGATTTGAAAAGAAAAAATAAACTTCTCTATTTATTTTAGGCATAATGGAAAATATCTCTAGGAACAAGAAAAAGTAAATATATTTGAAGATACATTTGGTTATATTGGTGAAGAAGCTGAAATAAATAATTATACATGTTACACCAATTTAGTTCCTGGATTTTATGTATTATTTCTTAATTCTTCATATTATAAGAGAATAGAAAATGGCTATTATTCCTTTCAAAATTTGCTTTTCTGCCTTGGATAATGAAATATAAAAATTAACCTATTTTCTATGTAAAAATGTTCATTTACTTAAATTCTGAATAATACAACATATGAATCAAAATTTACATGTATTTATACTGAAGTTATACAAAAAGTAACCTAAGTATTTAGAAGTGAATAGTTTTTTGAGATTTGTGAATGTAATGTAAATTTCTTTCACATAGCAAACTCCAAACATAATCAACTATCATGTTTTTATTATATACTCTTTGGTCATAAAAGCAAAGTCTGAAGGGGAAAATTGGTCTTTTTATGCATAAGCAACTTGGAAATAACACTATGAGTCTAGAATCTAGAAAAAGTAAAATATTTTGTTGCAAACAATAATCTATCAGTCTTATGAAGTAGCAGAAAATGTTCTTCTAAATTAACAAATAACAAATATATATTGATAAATCACACACACACACACACACACACACACACACACACACACACACACACACACACACACACACACACACACACACACACACACCTATAGTTGAGCTCTCTAGAGGGGAGATTTAGCGGCTGCCACATTCGCTGAAATGCATGCAATAGCTCTTCTCGAGAATTGAACACTCCAGGTAGCTGAGAGTAATAAAGGCTCAGGGGTAAGATATCCTGCTGATGTTATATCAGCCGGATTTCGATCTCAGCTTGAAGCATCTCTTGGGTCTAGCCACACTGAAGAGTTGTGATACAACAAAACAGTCTGTCTGTGGATGACAATGTTTGTTTTTGAGTTCATATCTAATATCCATCAAAATGAAAGGACCAATGGGCATATCTTTTCGCATGAAGCTTCGCCAGTCATAGGATCAAAGTACAGGTTATATGAAGTGTTTGGATATTACAACATTTTCAAGGGATCAGACGCTAAAAATAAAATGTACCCGAGGGAAGAACGCAGGAGGAAGGTTGCTGTGGAGACTGTCCAGCTTCTACAGCTGCCCGGAAATCTTTTGCTTAAAGATCAAATTTGTCCAGAAAGCAACTGAAATTTTCACGGAACAAGGACATTTTTTGGAGAAAAAAATCAATGAAACTTGACCCTTTCATACAGAATGAAAAGAAAAGAAAAGAATTTTTGTTTACGAAAATGTACTTACTATAATATTTTTTCATTCCGTGTAACACTCGTTTCTTTCGCTCGTTACAAAGAAATCCTTGTCAATTATTCTAATATAATCGAAGTAATGTATTTTCCTTACCCAATCACTTTTTCAATTTCTTATCAACAAATATTTTAATTTAAAGTAGGAAGTGCTTTAACTGTTTTGAATTTACGTCCAGGTATGCATGTATGAATGCATTAATTGGTTGGCTTGTTGGTTTTACAGCATGTCAAACCTTGTTGGGTTATATAATGTCAAAATCAGTTTTTTCTTTGATAGCATTTACCAGGTGCATACGATAAGTTTCCAGGCTTTTTTCGTATGGGCATTTTTATTGATAGTACACACATGAAACTCTAGACCCCTTCGAAGTAATCTCCTCCGGCTGCAATGCACTTATTGTACACCAGAACTGATTGGCCAAAGGGTTAGGGTTACTACATTGTGGTTTTAAGGGAGTTCAGGAAGAGATTCCGTTGGAGGAGGCCAGCTCTCTTCAAATCGGGTCAGTGGCATTTCCACCAGGACAATGCACCAGTCCACAACTCCATTCTTGTCACAGACTATTTGACTAAGATGGACATCAAGACAGTTCATCAGCCTCCCCATAGTCGAGACCTTGCTCCCTGTGACTTTTGGTTATTCCCTAAGTGGAGAGGCTGTCGTTATGAGATATTTGAGGAGATGAAAGAGGCTGTGACGAAGGTCATTGACACGCTCACACAAGAGGACTTCCATAGGGCCCTCCAGATGTTATTGGAATGGCACAACAAGAGCATTGCAGCTGAAGGAGATTACTTCGAAGGGGACTAGAGTTTCATGCGTGTACTATCAATAAAAATGCTCATACGAAAAAAGTCTAGAAACTTATTTAATGATCCTCGTACATTTATCTGAGACCTCTACATGTACGTAAACCTGGTTGGTGTAATGGTTGTTAAGCTCGACAAACAAACCTTTACGAGTGAGTTCGAGTAATATTGGGTACCACATTCATACGGCCTTGTGTCCCATCTTAGCAAAAAGCATATTAAATTACTACGAGTATGTAAACTTATCATTGAGGACAGAACATTAATAATATTATTGAGTTAAACGTCGAGATAGTATATTAAATTTCATACAACAGTATTTTGACTTACGTGCTTGAAGACAGCAGTTAAGCTTGGTTTGAATTAATGAAATGTTTTTATTGTCTGATACATTTTTTAAAAGTAATGATTAATCATAAATAATAACTAAAATATAACCACAAAAGTTATTTAACTAAAATACAAGAATTACTCAACAAAATCCGACCTTTTAATTCACATATGATTGAGACATTAACTGATCAAATGCACGAAAGTCAATCTGATTAATTATTGCCATATTTAACAATCATGTCGAAAACAATCTAAAACTATAACTGAGGATGTTATGTTTTCCGGAACAAAGAAAGACCTAATTTTGTAAATTATAAAGTATAATTGGCGACCTTAGTCGTGGGTGATCCGAAGGCCCCCTTTTCAATAGCTACTACACAGAAGGGTAGGGGAGGGTGCTACTCCATTCTCTAGATTTCTCCACTTTACCCTTGATCCTTACCTTATAATGTTGAGTGTTAAGCAAGGTGGAATCAAGTACCATTTTTTGAGTCTTTGGTATGAGCCGAACTGGGATGGAAACCCGGTGTCGAGGACCATTGACGAAAACTCTACTCATTAGGCCAATGTAAAATACGGTAATCAATAAGAATATTGAAATATATCTTATCTTGTTTAATTACGATATCCTTCACTGTAGTCTTTTTAACAATATTTCAATACCAAATTAATATACTTCTACATTTTCTATTGACGAGTAGCATCAGTAGCGTTGGTTTGTTTATATTATGTCTTAAGTAGTCAGAGTAACCAGTTAGGACTATTGATATATATATATATATATATATATATATATATATATATATATATATATATATATATATAGCTTAGTAGGTAGAGTGTTCGGCAATGGGTCAATACCAGGTCGAGTCATACCAAAGATTCAAAAACGGTACATGATACTTCCTTGCTTAACACTTACCAATATAAGGTATGGATCAAGCGTCAAGTTTCGCAATCCACCGAAAGGAGTACCATCTTCCCCTACACCTCTGTGTAGTGGTTATTGAAAAGGGAGCCTTCAGATCGCCGTTGACTACGGTTGCCAACTTTACTCTCTATATCTACATTTATATATATATATATATATGTGTGTGTGTGTGTGTGTGTGTGTGTGTGTGTGTGACACAATTACAGCTTATCATAACGAAATCGTTATTGCATTTGTCCGTTTAAAATTATCTCACTTAGAGAAAAAAGCAAATTCTATTCTCATTTGCTACCGAATAATTATTTTATGGGACTTGTATTCGAATGTAGCATCACTTTTTAATCATCAACATTCCAGATATGAGGAAATTACGAGGAAATGCTTATTAGAATCCTTTATACCCTCCCTGAATAGAAGTGTCACTATCATGATGGAGTACTAATACAAGAGATCCCAACTGATTCTAATATAGTCTATGAACAAATAAAATTTGAAATCTTATGTTCTACGCTTCTTGCAAATGTACCAGCCCAAGGTGAATCCTGACTGCATAGCCTGGTGCAAGTGGTATAATGGTTAAAGCGACAGAATGCGGAATCGTAGTACGCGAGTTCGAACTCCAGTCGCCCTATTACGTTCATTTTCGGACAAATACTCTTGGGAAAGGTATGAACCCCCTTACCCTCCCAGCTATGGGTTAAATAGTTAAATGGATTTGCCATTTAATCATATTTACCAACCCCTCCGCGCAGGCAGGATATAACACAAGGTCAATTTTTAAGCAAGGTTTAACAGGTTTGAATTCAGAGTTTTCCTTCTCCTAGACTAGTTGCCTCACCAAGGCTGAAGAACCTAGTCTGTCCTATTATTTACCCATAGCTGGAGGGAGAATAATTGGATTCATACCCTTCCCAAGGGTATTAGTGCTATGTTAAATGTAATCAGCCTCGTCCAGGATTTGAACTCGTGTCGTCGTGTCCATTTCCTACGACGATAACCATTACACCATTTAATAACTTTAGACAGTACATATGCCATTAAATAAAGAAACCAAAACCAACGAATTAAGGTCATTTTTCTGCAGAGATTAAAATATGTAAAGGGTGACCCCACTAAAACATAACCACCCTTCTTTTATTTCAAAATCAAAATATGTGGCTGAAGTACCCGTAGCGTAACCAGCTGGACTGTGGAATCGTAGTAAACGAGTTCGAACACCACTAGCGCGATTACGTTTACTTTCAGACTAATACTCTTGTAGAAGGCAAGAAACCCCTTATCTTCCGAGCTATGGGTTAAATTATACCACTACTTTTCTTCTAGGGGAATGTCTTTAGTATTAGATAACCCACGAAGGTCGATATACCATTAAACTAAAACCAAAATATATGAGTCATAGCCGACCAATGAGTGAGAACATTTTTTGTGACATCGTGTATTTGTAAACCACCCCTTCCACAAAAAAAGTTAGCATTTTTTTTTACTAATTTTTTCAAGAAAATTTTATCTTAAAAATTACTTTCTTTGTTTCTTGTAAAGATGTTCATATCTCCTTTTTCATTACTCAATAATCATTATTCTGATTAGTTCTTTAAATCGTCTTAGGAAATTGTTAGTTTAGTCCAACGGACAAGATAACTCGTTTTACGATAGTGTAATCATATTTACCCAACCCCTCCGCTCGGGCAGGATATGACACAAGGTCAATTTTTAAGCGGAGTTTAACAGGTTTGAATTCAGAGTTTTCCTTCTTCTAGACTAGATGCCTCACCAAAGCTGAAGAACCTAATCTGTCCTACTATTTACCCATAGCTGGAGGGAGAATAATTGGATTCATACCTTTCCCAAGGGTATTAGTGCTATGTGAAATGCAATCAGTCTCACCCAGGATTTGAACTCGTGTCGCCGTGTTCATTTCCTACGACGATAACCATTACACCACAGGCACGATAGTGTAATAATCTTTCGCAAGATGATTGCATCTTCGTATGAAAACTAAGGTAATTTGGATATTTATGACAATTAATGAATGTTGGCGCAACTTTATGCCTGGTGTGTGGATATATTTTTGAAGCTATTTCACATTCATTTGAAAATCATTAAAATATTTTAACATATTTATGTGTACGTCGTATTTAAAAGATGTTCTATTGTACATGATTGATTTGTATGAAAATAAAGCCGATCAATGGATTCAATAAAGACTTTCAATTTCTATTGGACTTTTAGAGAAAAAAAACCCTCCCCTCAAAAAAGAAAAACAGGAATCAAAACGTGAGTTAAAAAAAGATTTGATAGAGAAGAGGTTAATATTTCAGTAATCTAAATCTTAGATATATTTATTCCCGTTTTAAAATTTAATTTTGTAGATGTGTATCGGTGGACACGTTGTCATTTAAACAGACACAAAGACTTAAGGAAATCGTGTAACAACCCAACGCACTTAGATACGCATGCGCGTACGTACACATTCAAGTGCAGATGCACATGCATCGATACAAGCATATTTTGGTGCTTAAATTCTCTCACTGAAGCAATCAGATTCATCAGTCCTTAGTTTTGGTATCAGTGGCCTCATAAAGACATCAGAGCAAAGCTTAAGGGTCGGGGGAAGAAAGGTAGTGGGAAGGGATAAAAGGATTAGAGTCTAGACGATATTTTTTGCAACATATATAAAGAGCTCACGTGACATGACAGCCCTAAATTAATACACTTTTTTTTTGTTTGGTTTGTTTCAGAGTGTAAACAAAGAAATACACTTTGTTGTATTTAGAAATTAAGAAAAAAAATCATTTTTTTATATATTGATGAAAAAATCTTAATATGTGTTTTAAATTGTTTAATGAACGTAATTCATTAAATGTATATACTCATCATCATCATCATATCGTGCTGGTAGCACGGATATCCCAGACCCTCTCTCGCCACTCCTCCCTATCGTTCATCGCCCTAGGTAGGTCTTCAGGACAACAACCTGTATCCTCACATAGCTGCTGAATGTACGTTCGAGCTGGTCGTCCTGCTTTTGCGCGGCCATGTGTGGGGATCCATAAGAGTACATCTCTTATGAGTTCATCTCTGCTTCTCCAGCAGTGTCCTGCATGTCTGGTTCGTCTAACTTGAATAGTTTTCGTGATAGGGGGCAGGTGGCCGTACAGTTGGTGTCTTGTGGGGTGTTGCCGCCAGGACTTGTTCAGGATTGCACGCAGCATTCTTGTGTAATTGCCATCTAGTTTCTTCTCCAGCCGTTTTGTTAGCGTCCATGTAGTGCATCCATATAGCAGTATCGATGTGACCGCTGCCTGGAAGAAACTGCGTTTCATTTTATCGGTTAGGTCTGATTTCCATATAATCGATAGCCTATTGATAGCTGTCCATGCTTTCGTTAGCCTCGTTTCGATGTCCTTTTCGGTTGATTCGACGCTGCTTCCTAGGTACGTGAATTTGTCTACTAGTTTAAGTGGGGTTCCTTCTAGAGTGGAGATGTCACCCGTTTGGTTATAGCACATATATTCCGTTTTGTGTGCATTAACATGGAGGCCTATGCTTGCTGCTGCTCGTTCCAAACTATGTAGAAGTGTTTCGGCTTGGTCAGGTGTATTTGCCAGTATCGCTATGTCATCGGCGTAGTCGGCGTCGGTAATTGTTGTTGCGGGGTATCTTCTGCTTCTTCTCTTCGTCAGTTCGAAGCCATTCTCTTTGATTTTGTCAATCGATGTTCTAAGTACGTAGTCTAGACAAATGATAAAGAGGTACGTGGCCAGCGTGTCCCCTTGTAGTACTCCTGCTACAATGTCAAAGTATTCTGTGTCTCCATCCGGTGATCGTACTTTTACTTTAGTGTTTCTATAGAGAATCGTTATTGCCGCTACGGTTTCTTTAGGTATGCCGTACGCTAGTAGGATTTGTTCCATCTTTCCTCTGTGAATGGAGTCGAAAGCCTTGGTAAAGTCGACAAATATTAATGTCGCTTGTAGGTTCTTTGCCCGTACACCTTCAAGGATTCTGCAGATGGTTAATATTTGTGAGGTCGTGGATCTATTTCTTCGGAAGCCATTTTGGTTTTTTCTAAGTATGTTGTCGATTTTGGGTTCTATTCGGTTTCGTAGTAGGGCATTGTAGATTTTGGCAGCTATGGATGTAAGTGTTATGCCTCGGTAGTTTTTGGCTAATCCGAGGTCCCCCTTTTTAGGGAAGGGGAGTATGCATCCCTTCATCCATCTATCTATCGGATTTTGATTGTATACTGCGTTGCAGTGGCGGAGCAGTATGTCGTCGAATTGTCTGGTCTTCCATACTTCCGGGGGAATTTCATCCAGCCCTGCTTCTTTCCTATTTTTAATTTTTCTGAGAACCGAGTCGAGTTCTTCTTGTGTGAACGGTCCTAGTTTAATGTCTAATTGTTTGCTAATTATTCTGGTGATTGGTTCATGCGTTATTTTTGGTGGGTTTCCAAGTAAGTTTTCGAAGTGCTGTTTCCACAGTTTTATTCTTTCTTGTTGGTTTGCTGCTTTAAGTTTTGCTTTGGCTGTGTTCTTTCTTCTGCTCACTTCGTTTATTGTTTGCCAGGCTATTCTAGATTGTCTATCTTCCACCGAGTCTCTAATCTTATCTATCTGATTTTGAATGTATTCTGTCTGTTCCTTTATATATATGCCTGCTAATTGATATTGTGCCGTTTTTAGTTTTAAGGCATTTGTGTTTGTTGGGTTTTTTCGATAGTTTTTGGAGGCTGTTTTCACTAGTGCACGTTTTTCTCTCACCGCTAAAGTTTCCCATGGGACTCTATATTTAGTTTTAATTTTTGTTGGAATGTATTTTGCTGCTGCCTCGAGGTGTGCATTGACGAAATTTTCGTATTCGTCGTTTGGTGTACTTTTTCCCGTCTTTTCTTGTATTGTTTCGAAAGAAAAGACGGAAAAAATGTATATACTAAATTATCTTAATATATGAACTAACATATTTATACCAGCGGGGTGCTTAAGAACATTACAATAACATGATATATACAATCTATTAATGGGGCAATGCATGAGAAATATCAAAGGTCATAAAGGCTTAAAAAGAGTCGTATTCTTTTGCTGAAAATTATACCTGGGGTGAGGGTATATAAAAAAATCTATGGTAAATTCATGAGAAGATTTATTAAGAGAAAAAAACAAACAATGAATAAAACTGCTTAATTAGGGGAGCAACAGAACGTTCGGAGAGAAGGAAAGCTTCAAATGCCTGGAATATTAGAAGCAAATATTATCAAGCAAATAATTATGAATAAAAAAATCATTAAGGATTTCTTCAGAATGACAAAAAACTTACTGAAAACCAAATACTGCAGCAAGAACATAGAGGAATGAATACCTAGGGAGTCTCCCTGGTAAGATACTCCGGACCCTGTTTAAACAGGACAAGAGAGAAACATAGACCAGAAAAAGAGGGAACTGATGGTGATACAAAAGCCTTTTCAGCTGTGAGATGATATGGACGAACTACATGTTAAAAAAAAAGGGAGCTGGGAGAGGACCGACCAGGATTAAGGTTTTGTAAACTCAAAAAAGTAAAGAGTGATTAATTACAACAACTAAGAACATCAGTAATACAAATAAAAGTAAAGTTGGCGACCATTGTCGAGGGCGACCAGAAGGCTCCCTTTTCAATAGCTACTTCATCGAGGTGTAGGGGAGGGCGCTACTTCTTTCCCTGGATTGCTCCACTTTACCCTTGATACGTACCTTGTATTGCCGAGTGTTAAGTAAGGAGGTATGAAGTACCCTTTTTAAAGTCTTTAGTATGACGCGACCTGGGATTGAACCCAGACCATTGGCGAACACTCTACCCACTAAGCCAAGGAGCCGGTGCAAAAACAGAAATTATAAAATCAAGGAAACAAAATTGAGAAGAAAATCAACTACATGGATAAAAGGCAAAGTAAAGAAATTGCTTTGAGATGTCCGAGGAATGATTAAGAAGAGGATATCTGAAGAGAGAAACTGAAATTTGATAGCACAAAGATCAACAACGTAAAAGCTAGGACTGACAAGCCGCAGGAGAATAGCAAATGTAGGCTATGTAATAAAAAGGGAATGAAATGACCGACAAAATAATAGAACGCAGTAAATTAACGCAGATTGAATACAAGAACAGTCAGGATTGTTTAGGAAATATGATTTTATGAGTACTGTGCAGGCGAATGAACTTTGACCAAAAAAAGAAATGGTAAATTCACAAACCAGAATCTGTCATCGAAAATTGGATATACAAAATTCCAAGTTTTTTTTTAATTTTCTATTTTTTAAAAAAAACGATCACCTAATCCTGACCAAAGGACAACATCTATTTCTAGTCCACAATAAAAACGAATTTGTCTACTCATTGATTTTGCCGTTTCGTTAGATCCTGAAGAAAAAGTAAAAAAAAAAAAAAGCGAAAAGCTGGAGATATACTAAGACCTTGCCATGAAGCTGAAGAAGTTAAAAGTGACATCAGTTGTAGGTGAAGCACACGGAGCAATCCCAAAAAACCTTGAAAAGAGACTTAGGGAACTGGAGATAAGAGGAAGAATTGAAACTGTCATGAGCGTCGTAATGCTGAAATTATCTAGTTTAATGAAAAGAGTAATTTGGAAATTTACTAAGCTTTTTGCTTAGATGTGGCACAAGGCCATATGAAAGGGGCACCCAATGAGACTCGAACTCACTCGTGTAGGTATGCTTAGCCGAGCTTGCTAACCATTACACCACCAGAGGCGCCATGAAAAGAGTAATTTGGGATACTTTCTATTCCTCAGACTTCAATGAAAAGCCACCAGCTAAAACTCATGTGAAAAATTAGCAGGGAGTATAATAATAATAATAATAATAATAATAATAATAATATGTATTACGTATGATTTCTGTCGGTAGGGGGGAAAAGAATCTTGGTGAAAAAAGGGTGGAGATGACTTTAGAATCGAATATTCTCGAATCTCACGTGAACTCTATTTCTTATTGAAAAAAAGGAAGGAGTCAGATAGGATCGAACAGTTGGAGAAAGATAAACGAATCTTTGCTGTTTGATTTTCGAGGAGAAGAAAGTCGGGTTAGTAAAATTTGTCTTTGATTTAAAAAAACATAATGGATTTCGTTGCTCGGAAAATCTTTTTTTTTTTCCAGAATTATTTTCAGCTGAACTATTTCGAAATCATGAATTAGATTTGTTTAAATTTTCTGCGCTGAATTCAATATGGCTTACGGATGCCTTCTCTCGATCGATGAAAATATATAAACCTGATATAGTCTGAAAGCGTTAACTAAGAACAATTACCGTTCTTATTGAAACTAGAAAGACATAAAGAGCCTACTTTTTACTATGAAAGGACCAGCCTTAGTGAAAACAGTCTCAAATTTGGGTAGTAAATATAAAAACCAAAAAGGTGATACTGGAACACCTGTAACTAGCTCAGGTACTTATTTTGAGAGGTAAGGTATAAAATAATAGGTTAACGGACTTTAACTAAGTTATAACTTACGAATTTTTCCATTAATTTTTTTTTTGACCCGCTGTACATGAACATCTACTGTAACTGTTCTCTGTCAGGCACGCAGATCATAAACAACCCGTGGGTTTAGTATAGCCACAGTATACTACCCTTGAAAAATGACAAATCGAAACCTAAATCCATATGGGGCCCAGGAGACAGGTTTGCGTGTCATGATCAGCCGGTGATCCCTTGATCATGGGGGACCCGGGAGCATCCTGCGAATGTTGGCTGTTCTTCTTTCAGGTATACAAATGATTCTTCTTTCAGGTACACAAACGATGAACAAATCAACCACTCACACCAGAGACCACGACGTAGAAAATGGACTTGGGAAGATAACAAACTAGCATTATACTGTTATTTTAGTAGCAGCCCTGCAAAAAAAAGATATAGAAAAAGAATAATAGAAATATGGACAGAATTCGGTAGATTTAAGGCGACTCAAAAAAAGCTTGAGGAGACCAATCAAAAATACTAGCTACAGAAAGAAGACTAAAAAAAAATACCGGAATCAAGACCAAACAATAGAGACAAAACAGGACGTTCCAAAACAACGAAAAAAATTCTACCAACAATTCGGGGGAGAAAGGGTGAAGCCATATCAACAACTGGATGCGAGAAAGGCTAGAAGATTTTGGAGCAAAATATTGGAACGGAAAGATCATTACAAAAAAGCCGAATGGATAAACAAAATGGAAACAGAATTGCGAATGCTCGAAGAAGGCCTTCAGATGAACATACACCCTGACGGGCTCAATGCAAACTGGAAAACCCCGGGACTTGATGGCATACACAGATTTTGTTTTAAAAATTCACCTCCATGCACGACAGACTTGCTACTGAAATGAATAAATGCATACAGAAAACTGAGATACCCGAATGGATGACCAAGGTGAACTCTAATCCAAAAAATAACCCCTCAATGGAACTGCCTCAACCAACTAAAGACCTATAACGTGCCTACTGATGATGTGGAAAATACTAACGACACATATTAGGGTAAAGATCTACTACTCATTAATAAGCCGCAAATTTTCCCCGACTAACAGAAAAGATGCCACAAGAGAACCAGAGGCACAGAGGAACTACTATATATAGATCAATACATCCTCAACGAAAGTAAAACGAGACGGAAAAATATAGCAATAGTTTGGATTGGCAACAAAAAGGCTGACGATATGGTCCCCCAAAGCGGGATACTGCACTGTCTAAAATGTATAAAATACCTGATCAAGTCGTACAGTTCATTGAGAAGACCATGCAAATCCTGGAGAGTGGAATTGACAGCAGGAGAACAAAGGTTAGCAGAGGTAAAGATCCAAAGAGGCATATTCCAGGGAGATGCACAATCACCATTACTATTTGTGATAGCCATGATGCCATTCAATTACATCCCTAGGAAATGCACAGCCGAGTACAAATTCAGTAAATCGCAGGAAAAGATCAACCACTTGATGTATATGGTCGACATCAAACTTTTTGCCAAAAAACGAAAAAGAATTGGAAACCCTAATACAAACTGTGAGAATATACAGTCAAGATATAGGAATGGAATTTGGCATAGAAAATGCGCCATGCTAGTAATGAAATGTGGTAAACGACGCATGACGGATGGAGTCGAACTACCAACTCAAATAATAATCAGAACGCTCAGAGAAAAGGAAACCTACAAATATTTGGGGATAGTGGAAGCTGACACTATCAAGCAAGTGGAAATGAAAGAAAACATTTTTACAAAGAGTATCCCAGAGATCCCGAAAATTAGTCGAGGCAAAACTCTATTGCAGGAACCTTGTCAAAAGGGTTAAATATCTAGGCCATCCTCCTGGTAAGATACTTGGAACCATTCTTGAAGTGAACCAGAGAAGAACAAATGGACTAGAGAACAAGAAAACTAATGACCATGCACAAGCCTTTGCATCACAGAGATGACGTTGCATTAAGTACCATTATTTGAGTCTTTGGTACCATTGGTGAAGAACTTTGCTATTCCCGGACCATTGGTGAAGAACTTTGCCATTCAAACTGATAGAAAAATTAAACAACCAGATAGAGTGGCTAAGGACTATAAAAGAAAAAAACACGCCTTCTTATTGATATAGTTTAAAAATATAAAGAATAAGTAAATTCAAAAACTTGGAAATAAGTATTGAGAAAATTTGACACTTTAAAATATCACCGTACCACTTATTGTGGTGGCCCTGGGCATGATCAAGAAGGACACACATTAAGATACCTGGGTGTCCAAGCTTATATGAAATCCAGAAAGTTGCACTTTGCGGAATTGCTTATCTTCTTTGGAATGTGACGGAAAAATCTCGCCCAAAAGAGGCAAGAAAAAACATAAATAGAATGCATAAAGACCCCTAAAGGATGGTAAAAAACTGAAAGTAAAGCTGAAAATGTATAAACAAATAAATAGATAAATACAAACGGATCACCTTATCTCGGCCAGATGACCAGACCTTATAATAATCAAAAACAATTTAAAAAAAACCAAAAAACTTGCAAAATTGTGGACTTTGCTGTACCGGCTGACCATAGGCTAAAATTTCAAGAAAGTGACATGAAGGACAAATTCCTTGACCTTGTTAAGGAATTGAAAAAAAAAACTGTAGAACATGAAAGTGCCAATTATACCAATTGTAATTGGTACTTTTGGTACAGTCCCCGAAGGATTGATACAAGAACTGGAGGACTTGGAAATAAGTGGACGAAAGAAGACCATCCAAACTACAGCATTATTAAGTTCGGTCAGAATACTGAGAAGAGTCCTGGAGACTTGAGGAAACTTGCTGTTATTCAAACTTCAGTGAAAGACCATCAGCTAACGTTGATGTAAAAACATCTCTCAAGGAGTAAATAATAATAATGTACATCTCTGTAACAGCAAAACCAAAGTTCCAGTGACAATACGAACATTTTTAAATTAATTCAGTATTGAAGATGGGCAGCAGTCTTATATAAAAAAAAAACAAAAAGAAAGAAAAAAGCCAGAATAAAAGAAAGAAGGAAAGGAAGGAAGAACGAATGAAAAAGTCAAACAGAAAGAAAGAAAAAAGTTGAAAAAGAAAGAAAATGGATGGAAAAAAAGAAAGGAAAAGGGAAAAACCAAAGATAGAAGATGGAGAAGTGGCTAATAAATAAATAAATAAAGAAAGAAAGAAAAGGATGGGAATAGAAAGGAAAAGGCAGGAAAGAAAAACAGAAAAACGAAAAAAATGCTAAGAAAGAAAGAAAGAAAGAAAGAAAGAAAGAAAGAAAGAAAGAAAATGGATGGAAAAAAAAAGAAAGGAAAAGGGAAAAACGAAAGAAAGAAGATGGAGAAGAGGCTAATAAATAAATAAATAAAGAAAGAAAGAAAGAAAGAAAGAAAAAGGATGAAAAAAGAAAGCTAAAGGCAGAAAAGAAAGACAAAAAGTGAAGAAGAGCCTAAGAAAAAAGAAAGAAAGAAAGAAAGAAAGAAAGAAAGAAAGAGGTCTAAAAATTAATGAATAAATGGGGGAGTAGATTGGGTTGCACAAATCTAGCTGGCGTCGATTGGTAACCTTTGAGGTTCTGACTTATTTTACCAACTCTTGATGAAAACGACACCATTACTTAATTTTCCTTGCAGACCAGAAAAAAAAAAAAAATGGCCAATTCTAATAAAAACGGGCGTACTTGACTTTCTAAACGATGACTCTTTCCGGTAATTTTGATAATGAAAATAAAACTGCTTTTAAAACATCAAAAGGAACTTAAAAAACTGCGTACTACTTATACTACTACTTGCACAGCTATTGATACTGCTGCTATTATCCCCACCATCGCCACTTCTACTACTACTACTACTACTGATGATGATGATGATTATTATTATTATAATATTAGTTTTAATAAGAAAAATAGAAAGAAAAAAAAAAGTAATAGACCTGATAAGGATTATAAAATAAACATTTCTTCTAATTGATATGACAGTGTCAACAGATGATATATCAGTTTAAGAATGTAATAAAATTAGTAAATACAAAGATCTAGAAAAATAAATTGAAAAAAATGTGGCACAGTAAAACTACGACCATGCAAGTAATATTGGGAGTCCTGGGTAAAACCACATTCTTTCATTTGATCTATTGACGTTCTAAGTGTGTAGTCAAGACAGAATATGAACAGATATGGGGATAATGTATCCCGTTGCAGAACACTAGCAACAATGTCAAAGGAGTCGGCGACTCCACCCAGTGAGCGAACTTATACATTCGTATTTTTATAACGTATCATTATGGCTTCGACAGTTTTTTTGTGCGAGACCATTGGTCAGAAGTATTTGCTCCATCTTCTCTCTGTGTATGGAGTCAAATTCTTTGAAGAAATCTACAAATAAGAGTGTCGCCTCGGGGTATTTTGCATAATTTCCTAAGATTCGGCGGATTGTCAGAATCTGTGATGTTGTGGATCGGTTCTCTCACACGAAGTCTTGGGTGAAAGATTGAAAGAAACCGAAAGTATAGCTGAAAATTAAATGACGATAATTATAATCGACTAGAATACTGAGAAGAGACCTGGAGACATGAGGAGACTTGCTGTCATTCAAACTTCAATAAAAGGCCATCAGATAACGCTGATGTGAAAAACTCTCAAGGAATAAAATAATAATTATAAACGGATAATCTAATCTCGGCCAGACAACCAGACATAGTTATCATATTTACCAACCCCTCCGCTCGGGCAGGATATGACAAAAGGTCAATTTTTATGCGGAGTTTAACAGGTTTGAATTCAGAGTTTTCCTTCTCCTAGACTAGTTGCCTCACCAAAGCTGAAGAACCTAGTCGGCCCTACTATTTACCCATAGCTGGAGGGAAAATAATTGGGTTCATAGCTTTCCCAAGGGTATTAGTGCAATGTGAAATGCAATCAGTCTTATCCAGGATTTGAACTCGTGTTGCCGTGTCCATTTCCTACGACGATAACCATTACACCAACGTCACCAGACCTACTGATAGTCTACAAAAAAAAAAAAAAAAAAAAAAAGAAAAAGAAAAAGAAAAAAGAAAACCTGCTGTATTATGACTTTGCTGTTCTGTCTGAACCCAGGGTAAAACTGAAAGAAAACAAAAAAATGATAAATACCAAGACTTTGCTAAAGAACTGAAAAAACTATGGAACATAAAATTGACGCTGGTACCAATAGTAAAAGGATTGGCACAAAGATTGGAGGACTTGGAAATAAACGGACGAATGGAGATCAACCAAACTATGGCATTATTAAAATCGGCCTGAATACTGAAGAGATTCCAAAAGACTTGAGGAAACTCAAACTCCGGTGAGAAACCATCAACTGACTCTCGTGTGAAATCTCTAAAAAGAGAAAATAATAATGATAGTAATAATGTCTATGATAATGATAATTGTAATGACGATGGTAATGATACTCATAATTTCTATGGCGATATCAAGAATATTATTGGTGAAAACTAATAGTGCAATGTAGGAATAAATAGAATCATAGCTGCAGGGATATTTTAAAAGTAAACTATAACTGAAATCCTAAAATTATTGTAGCATCATTAGTAATGTCGATGACATTAACAATGGCACAACCTGAATTATTAACAGTATTATTTAATCCTCTAAGAACCTCGCCCAAATCCTCTGAGTCAAAATCTATAAGAAATACAATTACACTATCAACAACTGCAACAACAACACTAATAACTATAAAGTATTGGCAAAAATAAAGATGATAAATATGCAGAAAATAATAATAATAATAATAATGAGAAGAAGAAGAAGAAGAAGAAGAAGAAGAAGAAGAAGAAGAAGAAGAAGAAGAAGAAGAAGAAGAAGAAGAAGAAGATGAGAGAAACTGAATCCCTGATAGCACCACAAAACAACGCTATAAGGACTAACAATGTCAAAACCAGAACAGATAAGACGCAACAAAATAGCAGATGTAGATTATTTGGTGAAAGCAGTAAGCTAGTACAAAAAGAGTATAAGACTATACACGACTGGGTGGGGAAGGGGATCCACTGAAAATTGTGCAAGAAATTTCAATTTGACTATACGAACAAATGGTACAGTCACCAAAGGATTGATACAAAGACTAGTGGATTTGGCAAATAGAGGACGAGTGGAGTCCATCCAAACTACTGCATAACCTGTAACCTTATTTGCATTATCTTAGTATATAATTCAGTATCATCATTGCAATAACAATTAGTGGAGGTTATATGAGTCACCTAGGAAGATGCTTCTTTGGATTTTTACCTTTGCTATGGTTTGTCTGCAAATAGTTATACCCCCAAGTTTTTTATAACCCACCAGGTGATGTTTACTATTTACAATTATTATTATTATACTCTCTGGCAGTTTTTAACACCATCGTGAGCTGATAGTCTTTCACTGGAGTCTGGGTGACAGCAAGTTTTCTAAAATCTCCAGAACTCTTCTCAGTATTCTGGTCGATCTTAAAAATGCTGCTGTTTGAATAATCTCAGCTCGTTCTCCGATTTCTATATTGGTCTAGTAGGTAGAGTGTTCGCCAATGGCCCGGGAGACCTGGGTTCAATCACAGGTTGGGTCATACGAAAGACTCAAAAATGGTACTTGATGCCGCCTTGATTAACACTCGGCATTATAAGGTAGGGATCAAGAGTAAAGTGGAGCAATCCAGGGAAAGTAGTAGCTCCCTCCCCAACACCGTAGTGTAGTAGTTATCGAAAAAGGAGCCTTCGGGACACCCTCGACTAAGGTCGCCAACTTTACTTACTTAGAAACCAGATAAAAATACTAGAATCTGTTTGCTTTAATGGCATATTACCCTTCTAGGGTTATTTAATGACAAAGCCATCCTTCTAGTAGGACAGTGGTGGTACGATTTAATCCATAGCTGTGAAGATAAGGAGGTTCATACCTTTCCCAAGGGTATTTGTCCAAAAGTGAACGTAATTGCATTACTGGAGTTCGAACTCGCCTATTACGATTTTGCAGTCCAGCGATTTAACCATTACACCACGAGGACAACCCGTATGAGAATCTTCAGCCAACTATAGGAATAGAAGTTGGAGCTGAAAAATGTACGATATCTGTCATGAAAAAGTAAAAAGAAAAGCGACTGAAGTAATTGAACTGCGCAGTCAAAAATCATCTGAACAATTACAGAAAAAGAAAACTATAAATATCTGGAAATACTAGAAGCATATACCAATAAGCAAGCAGAAATGAAATGAAAAATAAGAAAGAAATACCTGAGAAGAACAAGAAAACATCTTAAAACCAAACTCTGCAAAAGAAGTCTAATCAAAAGCATAAATACAAAGGAAGTCCCCCGTTAGGAACCTGACCTAACGAAAAGAATATCAAAGTTATTCCTCACTGAGGAATAGAAAGAGAGTTGCCGCTCAGGGACAGTGCATTATGGGATTTATGGGATTGCAAGAACGGAGACACGTGAGACAGAGAAAACAGATTTGGATCTCACCATGACACATGGTGGACGGATATTAGATTGATGTCAACGAAGTTAAAGCAAATCTATTCCTGTTAATTAAACGCATGTCTCTGCCTGTGGTTAATAAACCGAATTGTTTGGTTTTACATCCACGACTCTGTTTCTTTTCCCTTTCGTTTATATATTTTCTTTGTACGTGAAAACATAATATCTCATGTGTTAGATACTCCGAATCCATCTTAAACTTGATAAGAGAGGAGCTCGGAAAGATAGTTCATATAACAAAGATGTTTATGACTATGCAAAATGCTACAGAAAACCCTTGATGGAAAGGAAAGAGACCTAACAGATTTCGTGGATATCACAATTCAGTGACAAAAAATCATAAAAGCAAAATAAGCAAAAAAAGTAAAACAAAAAACAGACAAACAAAAAACAAACGAAAAAAACGAAAAAAAGCAATTATTTAGAGATTCGATGAATATGACAAAAAGAAAAAATAGAAAAAGCAAAAAGCAAAATCAGCAAAAAAAGAAGTAAAAATGCAAAAAAAAAAAAAAAAAAAAAGAAGGAAAAAAGTGAAAAAAGCAAAAAATACAAAATAAAACAAAACGAAACAAAACAAAACAAAGAACAAAAAGCAATAAATAAACAAATTGACAAAAAAAAAAGAAGAAAATAGAAAAAAAGGAACCCCTTCTAAACAAGATTAATAAATAGATAAACGAATGAATAAATAAAAACAAAAACAAAAAATAAATAAATAAATAGATAAAAAAATACTAAAAGACTCCCTCCCCAAAATGACTGATTATAACAGGAAAAAGGGAAATAAATTAAGAATAAATAGGAAAACTATGATTATAAAATGTAAAAAGCAAAAATGGGAAGAAAAAACAATTGCAAGGATCCTTGAAACGAAAAGCTAAGAAAATCGCAAATGAGATGACCTTGGATGGCTAGGAAGAGGAAACTTAAAAAGAGAGAATGAGTCTCTATTAATAGCAGCACTAAGTAATGGTATAAAAGCTAATAACAGTCAATCAAAAAATGATAGGAAGAATAGGTATTGTGGTGATAGAGATGACGCAGTTAATCACATTATAAGTGAATTCTGCAAATTGGCTCAAAAGGCATTCTGGAACAGGCATTTCTGGATGGGAAAGGAAATCTACAGGAAATTATGCAAGAATGAAATCTAACTCTACTGTCAAAGGAAATTTAACTCTAATGCACAAACTAGAATATCACATTTAAAAATGAGACCCATAAAATTCTCTGGTATTTCGTGATACTAATGGATCGCAATTTTCTGGACAGATCTGACTTTGTTTTAATCAACAAGAGGGAAAAAATTGTTATTTTGTGGATTTTAATGTGCATGTAGATCACAGAGTTAAAATAAAAGAAATTGAAAACCCGGGTAAATACCTAGAACTTGCCAGAGAGCTTTATAAGTTATGGAACATGAAGGTGACCGTGATACCAATCATAACTCTTGGACAGTCCTATAAAACACGAAAAAAGAATCCGGAGAAACTAGAAATCCGTGGTATTAATGAACAACAGGCTCATTGTCCTCGTGGGTAGAGTGTTCGCCAATGGTCCGGGAGACCTGGG